>QAOA01008420.1:0-18656 GCA_003255065.1 Cercis canadensis
CGTCCCAGATTCAGTGATTTACAAGAAAAATATCTGAGTCAGAAACAGGATGAACCAAAACAGGGTCCTGGATCATATATAGTGACTTACAAGGAATTTGTCTCATCCCAGATTCAGTGATCTACAAGAAAAATATCTGAGTGAGAAATAGGGATAAACCGAAACAGGGTCCCGGAACAGATATAGTGACTGACCAGGAAACTGTCCCATCCCTGATTCAGTGATCTACACGAAAAATATCTGAGTCAGAAACAGGGATGAACCGAAACAGGTTCTCGGTCCAGATATAGTGACTCTCCAGGAAACTGTCTTGTCCCAGATTCAGTGATATACAAGAAAAATATCTGTGTCAGAAACAGGGATGAACCGAAACAAGGTCCCGGAACAGATATAGTGACTCACCAGGAAATTGTCTCGTCCCTTACTCAGTGATCTGCAAGAAAAATATCTGAGTCAACTGTCTCGTCCCAGATTCAGTGATATACAAGAAAAATATCTGTGTCTGAAACGGGGATGAACCGAAACAAGGTCCCGGAACAGATATAGTGACTCACCAGGAAACTGTCTCGTCCCTTATTCAATGATCTGCAAGAAAAATATCTGAGTCAGAAACAAGGATGAACCGTAACAGGGTCCCGCTCCAGATATAGTGACTCTCCAGGAAACTGTCTCGTCCCAGATTCAGTGATCTAAAAGAAAATTATATTAGTCAGAAACAGGGATGAACCGAAACAAGGTCCCGGAACAGATATAGTGACTCACCAGGAAACTGTCTCGTCCCAGATTCAGTGATCTACATGAAAAATATCTGAGTCAGAAGCAGGGATGAACCGAAACAGGGTCCTAAAAAATATCTGAGTCAGAAACAGGGATGAACCGAAACAGGCTCCCAGAACAGATATAGTGACTCACCAGGAAACTGTCTCGTCCCTGATTCAGCGATCTACAAGAAAAATTTCCGAGTCAGAAACAGGGATGAACCGAAACAGGGTCTCGGTCCAGATATAGTGACTTACCAGGAAACTGTCCTGTCCCTGCTTCAGTTATCTACACGAAAAATATCTGTGTCAGAAACATGGATGAACTGAAACAGGGTCCCGGAACAGATATAATGACTCACCAGGAAACGGTATCATCCCTGATTCAGTGATCTACAAGAAAAATATCTGAGTCAGAAACAGCGATAAACCGAAACAGGGTCCCGGAACAGATATAGTGACTCACCAGGAGGGTCCCGGTCCAGATATAGTGACTCTCCAGGAAACTGTCTCGTCCTAGATTCAGTGATCTACAAGAAAAATATCTGATTCAGAAACAGGGATGAAACGAAACAAGGTCCCGGTCCAGATATAGTGACTTACCAAGAAATTGTCCTGTCCCTGATTCAGTGATCTACAAGAAAAATATCTGAGTCAGAAACAGGGATGAACCGAAACACGGTCCCGGTCCAGATATAGTGACTCTCCAGGAAACTGTCTCGTCCCAGATTCAGTGATATACAAGAAAAATATTTGAGTCATAAACAGGGATGAACCAAAACAGGTTCCCGGTCCAAATATAGTGACTTACCAGGAAACTGGTCCGTCCCTAATTCACTTATTTACAAGAAAAATATCTGAGTCAGAAACAGGGATGACTCGAAACAGTGTCCCGGTCCAGATATAGTGACTCTCCAGGAAACTGTCTCCTCCCAGAATCAGTGATCTACAAGAAGAATATCTGAGTCAGAAACAGGGATGAACCGAAACATGGTCCCAGTCCAGATATAGTGACTGACCAGGAAACTGTCCCATCCCTTATTCAGTGATCTACACGAAAAATATCTGAGTCAGAAACAGGGATGAACCGAAACAGGTTCTCGGTCCAGATATAGTGACTCTCCAGGAAACTGTCTCGTCCCAGATTCAGTGATCTAAAAGAAAATTACATTAGTCAGAAACAGGGATGAACCGAAACAAGGTCCCGGAACAGATATAGTGACTCACCAAGAAACTGTCTCGTCCCAGATTCAGTGATCTACAAGAAAAATATCTGAGTCAGAAACAGGATGAACCAAAACAGGGTGCTGGATCATATATAGTGACTTACCAGAAATTTGTCTCGTCCTAGATTCAGTGATCTATAAGAAAAATATCTGAGTCAGAAACAGGGATGAACCGAAACAGGGTCCCGGAACAGATATAGTGACTTACCAGGAAACTGACCCGTCCCTGATTCAGTGATCTACAAGAAAAATATCTGAGTCAGAAACAGGGATGAACCAAAACAGGGTCCCGGTCCAGATATAGTGACTCTCCAGGAAACTGTCTCGTCCTAGATTCAGTGATCTACAAGAAAAATATCTGAGTCAGAAACAGGGATGAACCGAAACAAGGTCCCGGTCCAGATATAGTGTCTTACCAAGAAATTGTCCCGTCCCTGATTCAGTGATCTACAAGAAAAATATCTAAGTCAGAAACAGCGATGAACCGAAACACCGTCCCGGAACAGATATAGTGACTTACCAGGAAATTGTCTCGTCCCTACAGTGATCTACAAGAAAAATATCTGAGTCAGAAATAGGGATGAACCAAAACAGGGTCTCGGTCCAGTTATAGTGACTCTCCAGGAAACTGTCTCGTCCTAGATTCAGTGATCTAAAAGAAAAATATCTGAGTCAGAAACAGGGATGAACCGAAACAGGGTCCCAGTCCAGATATAGTGACTTACCAAGAAATNTCCCAGTCCAGATATAGTGACTTACCAAGAAATTGTCCCGTCCCTGATTCAGTGATCTACAAGAAAAATATCTGAGTCAGAAACAGGGATGACTCGAAACACGGTCACGGTCCAGATATAGTGACTCTCCAAGAAACTGTCTCGTCCCAGATTCAGTGATCTACAAGAAAAATATTTGAGTCATAAACAGCTATGAACCAAAACAGGGTCCCGGTCCAGATATAGTGACTTACCAGGAAACTGTCCCGTCCCTGATTCAGTAATCTACACGAAAAATATCTGAGTCAGAAACAGGGATGACTCGAAACAGGGTCCCGGTCCAGATATAGTGACTCTCCAGGAAACTGTCTCCTCCCAGAATCAGGGATCTACAAGAAGAATATCTGAGTCAGAAACAGGGATGAACCGAAACAGGGTCCCAGTCCAGATATAGTGACTTACCAGGAAACTGTCCCATCCCTGATTCAGTGATCTACAAGAAAAATATATGAGTCAGAAACAGCGATGAACCGAAACAGGGTCCCGGAACAGATATATTGACTTACCAGAAAATTGTCTCGTCCCTGCTTTAGTGATTTGCAAGAAAAATATCTGAGCCAGAAAAAGGGATGAACCAACGGAACAGATATAGTGACTCACCAGGAAATTGTCTCGTCCCTGATTTAGTGATTTGCAAGAAAAATATCCGAGCCAGAAAAATGGATGAACGAAAACTGGGTCCCGGTCCAAATATAGTGACTTACCAGGAAACTATCCAGTCACTGATTCAGTGATCTACACGAAAAATATCTGAGTCAGAAACAGGGATGATCCGGAACAGGGTCCCGGAACAGATATAGTGACTTAAAGGGAAACTGTCCCGTCCCTGATTCAGTGATCTACACGAAAAATATCTGAGTCAGACACATAGATGAACAGAAACAGGGTCCCGGAAAAGATATAGTGACTCATAAGGAAACTGTCGCGTCCCTGATTTAGTGATCTACACGAAAAATATCTGAGTCAGAAAAAGGGATGAACCGGAACAGGGTCCCGCAACAGATATAGTGACTTACAGGGACACTGTCCCGTCCCTTATTCAGTGATCTACAGGAAAAATATCTGAGTCAGAAAGGTGGATGAACCAAAACAGGGTCCCGGAACAGATATAGTGACTCACCAGGAAACTGTCTCGTCCCAGATTCAGTGATCTACAAGAAAAATAACTGAGTCAGAAACAGGGATGAACCGAAACAGGGTCCCGGAACAGATATAGTGACTCCCCAGGAAATGTCTCGTTCCAGATTCAGTGATCTACAAGAAAAATGTCTGAGTCATAAACAGCGATGAACCGAAACAGGGTCCCGTCCCACATATAGTGACTTACCAAGAAACTGTCGCGTCCCTGATTCAGTGATCTACACGAAAAATATCTGAGACAGATACAGGGATGAACCGTAACAGGGTCCCGGTCCAGATATAGTGACTCTCCAGGAAACTGTCTCGTCCCAGATTCAGTGATCTACAAGAAAAATATATGAGTCAGAAACAGGGATGAACCGAAACAAGGTCCCGGAACAGATATAGTGACTGAACAGGAAACTGTCTCGTCCCAGATTCAGCGATCTACAAGAAAAATATCTGAGTCAGAAACAGGGATGAACCGAAACAAGGTCATGGAAAAGATATAGTGACTCACCAGGAAACTCTCTCGTCCCAGATTCAGTGATCTACACGAAAAATATCTGAGACGGATACAGGGATGAACCGAAACAGGGTCCCGGTCCAGATATAGTGACTTACCAAGAAACTCTCTCGTCCCAGATTCAGTGATCTACAAGAAAAATATCTGAGTCAGAAACGGGGATGAACCGTAACAGGGTCCCGGTCCAGATATAGTGACTGTCCAGGAAACTGTCTCGTCCTAGATTCAGTGATCTACAAGAAAAATATCTGAGTCAGAAACAGGGATGAACCGAAACAGGGTCCCGGTCCAGATATAGTGACTCTCCAGGAAACTGTCTCTTCCCAGATTCAGTGATCTACAAGAAGAATATCTGAGTCAGAAACAGGGATGAACCGGAACAGGGTCCCGGAACAGATATAGTGACTTACAGGGAAACTGTCCCGTCCCTGAATCAGTGAACTACAAGAAAAATATCTGAGTCAGAAACATAGATGAACCGAAACAGGGTCTCGGAACAGATATGGTGACTCACCAGGAATCTGTCTCGTCCCTGATTCAGTGATCTACACGAAAAATATCTGAGTCAGAAACAGGGATGAACCGAAACAGGGTCCCGGTCCAGATATAGTGACTCTCCAGGAAACTGTCTCTTCCCAAATTCAGTGATCTACTTGAAGAATATCTGAGTCAGAAATGGGGATGAACCGAAACAGGGTCCCAGTCCAGATATAATGACTTACCAGGAAACTATCCCGTCCCTGATTCAGTGATCTACACGAAAAATATCTGAGTCATAAAACAGGGATGAACCGAAACAGAGTCCCGGAACAGATATAGTGTCTCACCAGGAAATTGTCTCGTCCCTAATTCAGGGATTTGCAAGAAAAATATCCGAGCCCGAAAAAGGGATGAACCAAAACTGGGTCCCGATCCAAATATAGTGACTTACCAGGAAACTATCCAGTCACTGATTCAGTGATCTACACGAAAAATATCTGAGTCAGAAACAGGGATGAACCGGAACAGGGTCCCGGAACAGATATAGTGACTTAAAGGGAAACTGTCCCGTCCCTGATTCAGTGATCTACACGAAAAATATCTGAGTCAAACACATAGATGAACAGAAACAGGGTCCCGGAAAAGATATAGTGACTCACCAGGAAATTGTATCGTCCCTGATTCAGTGATTTGCAACAAAAATATCCGAGCCAGAAAAAGGGATGAACTAAAACTGGATCCCGGTCCAAATATGTTGACTTACTAGGAAACTATCCAGTCACTGATTCAGTGATCTACACGAAAAATATCTGAGTTAGAAATTGGGATGAACCGGAACAGGGTCCCGGAACAGATATAGTGACTTACAGGGACACAGTCCCGTCCCTGATTCAGTAATCTACACAAAAAATATCTGAGTCAGAAACATAGATGAACCGAAACAGGGTCTCGGAACAGATATAGTGGCTCACAAGGAAACTGTCTCGTCCCTGATTTAATGATCTACACGAAAAATATCTGAGTCAGAAACAGGGATGAACCGGAACAGGGTCCCGCAACGGATATAGTGACTTACAGGGAAACTGTCCCGTCCCTGATTCAGTGATCTACAGGAAAAATATCTGAGTCAGAAAGGTGGATGAACCAAAACAGGGTCCCGGAACAGATATAGTGACTCACCAGGAAACTGTCTCGTCCCAGATTCAGTGATCTACAAGAAAAATATCTGAGTCAGAAACAGGGATGAACCGAAACAGGGTCCCGGAACAGATATAGTGACTCACCAGGAAACTGTCTCGTCCCTGATTCAGTGATCTACAAGAAAAATATCCGAGTCAGAAACAGGGATGAACCGAAACAGGGTCCCGGTCCAGATATAGTGACTCTCCAGGAAACTGTCTCTTCCCAAATTCAGTGATCTACTAGAAGAATATCTGAGTCAGAAACGGGGATGAACCGAAACAGGGTCCCAGTCCAGATATAATGACTTACCAGGAAACTATCCCGTCCCTGATTCAGTGATCTACACGAAAAATATCTGAGTCATAAAATAGGGATGAACCGAAACAGAGTCCCGGAACAGATATAGTGACTCACCAGGAAATTGTCTCGTCCCTAATTCAGTGATTTGCAAGAAAAATATCCGATCCAGAAAAAGGGATGAACCGAAACAGGGTCCCGGTCCACATATAGTGACTTACCAGGAAACTGTCGCGTCCCTGATTCAGTGATCTACACGAAAAATATCTGAGACAGATACAGGGATGAACCGTAACAGGGTCCCGGTCCAGATATAGTGACTCTCCAGGAAACTGTCTCGTCCCAGATTCAGTGATCTACAAGAAAAATATCTGAGTCAGAAACAGGGATGAACCGAAACAGGGTCCCGGTCCAGATATAGTGACTCTCCAGGAAACTGTCTCGTCCCAGATTCAGTGATCTACAAGAAAAATATCTGAGTCAGAAACAGGGATGAACCGAAACAGGGTCCCGGTCCAGATATAGTGACTCTCCAGGAAACTGTCTCGTCCCAGATTCAGTGATCTACAAGAAAAATATCTGAGTCAGAAACAGGGATGAACCGAAACAGGGTCCCGGTCCAGATATAGTGACTCTCCAGGAAACTGTCTCGTCCCAGATTCAGTGATCTACAAGAAAAATATCTGAGTCAGAAACAGGGATGAACCGAAACAGGGTCCCGGTCCAGATATAGTGACTCTCCAGGAAACTGTCTCGTCCCAGATTCAGTGATCTACAAGAAAAATATCTGAGTCAGAAACAGGGATGAACCGAAACAGGGTCCCGGTCCAGATATAGTGACTCTCCAGGAAACTGTCTCGTCCCAGATTCAGTGATCTACAAGAAAAATATCTGAATCAGATACAGGGATGAACCGTAACAGGGTCCCGCTCCAGATATAGTGACTCTCCAGGAAATTGTCTCGTCCCTAATTCAGTGATTTACAAGAAAAATATCCGAGCCAGAAAAAGGGATGAACCAAAACTGGGTCCCGATCCAAATATGTTGACTTACTAGGAAACTATCCAGTCACTGATTCAGTGATCTACACGAAAAATATCTGAGTTAGAAATTGGGATGAACCGGAACAGGGTCCCGGAAAAGATATAGTGACTTACAGGGACACATTCCCGTCCCTGATTCAATGATCTACAAAAAAAATATCTGTGTCAGAAACATAGATGAACCGAAACAGGGTCTCAGAACAGATATAGTGACTCACAAGGAAACTGTCTCGTCCCTGATTCAGTGATCTACACGAAAAATATCTGAGTCAGAAACAGGGATGAACCGGAACAGGGTCCCGCAACAGATTTAGTGACTTACAGGGAAACTGTCCCGTCCCTGATTCAGTGGTCTACAGGAAAAATATCTGAGTCAGAAAGGTGGATGAACCAAAACAGGGTCCCGGAACAGATATAGTGTCTCACCAAGAAACTGTCTCGTCCCAGATTCAGTGATCTACAAGAAAAATATCTGAGTCAGAAACAGGGATGAACCGAAACAGGGTCCCGGAACAGATATAGTGAGTCACCAGGAAACTGTCTCGTTCCAGATTCAGTGATCTACAAGAAAAATGTCTGAGTCAGAAACAGCGATGAACCGAAACAAGGTCCCGGTTCACATATAGTGACTTACTAGAAAATTGTCGCGTCCCTGATTCAGTGATCTACACGAAAAATATCTGAGACAGATACAGGGATGAACCGTAACAGGGTCCCAGTCCAGATATAGTGACTCTCCAGGAAACTGTCTCGTCCCAGATTCAGTGATCTACAAGAAAAATATCTGAATCAGATACAGGGATGAACCGTCACAGGGTCCCAGACCAGATATAGTGACTCTCTAGGAAACTGTCTCGTCCCAGATTCAGTAACAGGGTCCCGCTCCAGATATAGTGACTCTTCAGGAAACTGTCTCGACCCAGATTCAGTGATCTACAAGAAAAATATCTGAGTCAGAAACAGGGATGAACCGAAACAGGGTCCCGGTCCAGATATAGTGACTCTCCAAGAAACTGTCTCGTCCCAGATTCAGTGATCTACAAGAAAAATATCTGAGTCAGAAACAGGGATGAACCGAAACAGGGTCCCGGTCCAGATATAGTGACTTACGAGGAAACTGTCCCGTCCCTGATTCAGTGATCTACACGAAAAATATCTGAGTCAGATACATGGATGAACCGTAACAGTGTCCCGGTCCAGATATAACTGTCTCGTCCAATATAGTGACTCTCCAGGAAACTTTCTCGTCCCAGATTCAGTGATCAACAAGAAAAATATCTGAGTCAGAAACAGGGATGAACCGAAACAGGGTCCCGGTCCAGATATAGTGACTCTCCAGGAAACTGTCTCGTCGCAGATTCAGTGATTTAGAAGAAAAATATTTGAGTCATAAACAGGGATGAAACAAAACAGGGTCCCGCTCCAGATGTAGTGACTTACCAGGAAACTGTCCCGTCCCTAATTCAGTAATCTACACGAAAAATATCTGAGTCAGAAACAAGGATTAACCAAAACAGGGTCCCGGTCCAGATATAGTGACTCTCCAGGAAACTGTCTCTTCAGATTCAGTGATCTACAAGAAGAATATCTGAGTCAGAAACAAGGATGAACCGAAACAGGGTCCCGGTCCAGATATAGTGACTCTCTAGGAAACTGTCTCGTCCCAGATTCAGTGATATACAAGAAAAATATCTGAGTCAGAAACAGGGATGAACCGAAACAGGGTCCCGGAACAGATATAGTGACTTACCAGGAAACTGTGCCGTCCCTGATTTAGTGATCTACACGAAAAATATCTGAGTCAGATACAGGGATGAACCGTAACAGGGTCCCGGTCCAGATATAGTGACTCTCCAGGAAACTGTCCCGTCCCTTATTCAGTGATCTACACGAAAAATATCTGAGTGAGAAACAGGGATGAACCGGAACAGGGTCCCGTAACAGATATAGTGACTTACAGGTAAACTGTCCCGTCTCTGATTCAGTGATCTACACGAAAAATATCTGAGTCAGAAAGGTGGATGAACCAAAACAGGGTCCCGGAACAGATATAGTGACTCACCAGGAAACTGTCTCTCCCAGATTCAGTGATCTACAAGAAAAATATCTGAGTCAGAAACAGGGATTAACCGAAACAGGGTCCCGGAACAGATATAGTGACTCACTAGGAAACTGTCTCGTTCCAGATTCAGTGATCTACAAGAAAAATATCTGAGTCAGAAATAGCGATGAACCGAAACAGGGTCCCGGTCCAAATATAGTGACTTACCAGGAAACTGTCCCGTCCCTGATTCAGTGATCTACACGAAAAATATCTGAGTCAGATACAGGGATGAACCGTAACAAGGTCCTGGTCCAGATATAGTGACTCTCCAGGAAACTGTCTCGTCCCAGATTCAGTGATCTACAAGAAAAATATATGAGTCAGAAAAAGGGATGAAACGAAACAAGGTCCCGAAACAGATATAGTGACTCACCAGGAAACTGTCTCGTCCCAGATTCAGTGATCTACAAGAAAAATATCTGAGTCAGAAAAAGGGATGAACCGAAACAGGTTTCCGATCCAGATATAGTGACTTACCCGGAAACTGTACCGTCCTTGATTCAGGGATCTACACGAAAAATATCTAGAATATCTGAGTCAGAAACAGGGATGAACCGAAACAGGGTCCCAGTACAGATATAGTGACTTACTAGAAAACTGTCCTGTCCCTAATTCAGTGATCTACACGAAAAATATCTGAGTTAGAAACTGGGATGAACCGAAACAGGGTCCCGGAACAGATATAGTGACTCACAAAGAAATTGTCTCGTCCCTGATTCAGTGATTTGCAAGAAAAATATCCGAGCCAGAAAAAGGGATGAACCAAAACTGGGTCCCGGTCGAAATATAGTGACTTTCCAGGAAACTACCTAGTCACTGATTCAGTGGTGTACAAGAAAAATATCTGAGTCAGAAACAGAGATGAACCGGAACAGGGTCCCGCAAAAGATATAGTGACTTACAAGGAAACTGTCCCGTCCCTAATTCAGTGATCTACAAGAAAAATATCTGAGTCAGAAACAGGGATGAACCGAAACAAGATCCCGGAACAGATATAGTGACTCACCAGGAAACTGTCTCGTTCCAGATTCAGTAATCTACAAGAAAAATATCTGAGTCACAAATAGCGATGAACCGAAAAAGGGTCCCGGTCCAAATATAGTGACTTACCAGGAAACTGTCCCGTCCCTGATTCAGTGATCTACACGACAAATATCTGAGTCAGATACAGGGATGAACCGTTACAGGGTCCCGGTCCAGATATAGTGACTCTCCAGGAAACTGCCTCGTCCCAGATTCAGTGATCTATAAGAAAAATATCTGAGTCAGAAACAGGGATGAACCGTAACAGGGTCCCGGTCCAGATATAGTGACTCTCCAAGAAACTGACTCGTCCCAGATTCAGTGATCTACAAGAAAAATATCTGAATCAGATACAGGGATGAACCGTAACAGGGTCCCGCTCCAGATATAGTGACTCTCCAGGAAACTGTCTCGTCCCAGATTCAGTGATCTACAAGAAAAATACCTGAATCAGATACAAGGATGAACCGTAACAGGGTCCCGCTCCAGGTATAGTGACTCTCCAGGAAACTGTCTCGTCCCAGATTCAATGATCTACAAGAAAAATATCTGAGTCAGAAATAGGGATGAACCGAAAGAGGGTCCCGGTCCAGATATAGTGACTCTCCAAGAAACTGTCTCGTCCCAGATTCAGTGATCTACAAGAAAAATACCTGAGTCATAAACAGGGATGAACCGAAACAGGGTGCCGGTCCAGATATAGTGACTCTCCAGGAAACTGTCTCGTCTCTGATTCAGTGATCTGCACGAAAAATATCTGAGTCAGATACAGGGATGAACCATAACAGGGTCCCGGAACAGATATAGTGACTCACCAAGAAATTGTCTCGTCCCTGATTCAGTGATTTGCAAGAAAAATATCCGAGCCAGAAAAAGGGATGAACCAAAACTGGGTCCCGGTCGAAATATAGTGACTTACAAGGAAACTACCTAGTCACTGATTCAGTGATTTACAAGAAAAATATCTGAGTCAGAAACAGGGATGAACCGGAACAGGGTCCCGCAAAAGATATAGTGACTTACAAGGAAACTGTCCCGTCCCTGATTCAGTGATCTACACAAAAAATATATGAGTCAGAAAGGTGGATGAACCGAAACAGGGTCCCGGAACAGATATAGTGACTCACCAGGAAACTGTCTCGTTCCAGATTCAGTGATCTACAAGAAAAATATCTGAGTCAGAAACAGGGTCCCGGAACAGATATAGTGACTCACCAGGAAACTGTCTCGTTTCCGATTCAGTGATCTACAAGAAAAATATCTGAGTCAGAAATAGCGATGAACCGAAACAGGGTCCCGGTCCAAATATAGTGACTTACCAGGAAACTGTCCCGTCCCTGATTCAGTGATCGACACGAAAAATATCTGAGTCAGAAAGGTGGATGAATCGAAACAGGGTCCCGGTCCAGATATATTGACTCTCCAGGAAACTGTCTCTTCCCAGATTCAGGGATCTACAAGAAAAATATCTGAGTCAGAAACAGGGATGAACCAAAACAGGGTCCCGGTCCAGATATAGTGACTTACCAGGAAACTGTCCCGTCCCTGATTCAGTAATCTACACGAAAAATATCTGAGTCAGATACAGGGATGAACCGTAACAGGGTCCCGGTCCAGATATAGTGACTCTCTAGGAAACTGTCTCGTCCCAGATTCAGTTATCTACAAGAAAAATATCTGAATCAGATACATGGATGAACCGTAACAGGGTTCCGCTCCAGATATAGTGACTCTCCAGGAAACTCTCTCGTCCCAGATTTAGTGATCTACAAGAAAAATATCTGAGTCAGAAACAGGGATGAACCGAGACAGGGTCCCGGTCCAGATATAGTGACTCTCCAGGAAACTGTCTCGTCCGAAATTCAGTGATATACAAGAAAAATATCTGAGTCAGAAACAGGGATGAACCGAAACAGGGTCCCGGTCCAGATAGTGACTCTCCAGGAAACTGTCTCGTCCCAGATTCAGTGATCTACAAGAAAAATATTTGAGTCATAATTAGGGATGAACCAAAACAGGATCCCGATCCAGATATAGTGACTTACCAGGAAACTGTCTCGTCCCTGATTCAGTAATCTACATGAAAAATATCTGAGTCAGAAACAGGGATGAACCGAAACAGGGTCCCGGTCCAAATATATTGACTCTCCAGGAAACTGTATCTTCCCAGATTCAGGGATCTACAAGAAGAATATCTGAGTCAGAAACAGGGATGAACCGAAATAGGGTCCCGGTACAGATATAGTGACTCACCAGGAAACTGTCTCGTCCCAGATTCAGTGATCTACAAGAAAAATATTTGAGTCATAAACAGGGATGAACCGAAACAGGGTCCCGGTCCAGATATAGTGACTTACCAGGAAACTGTCTCGTCCCAGATTAAGTTATCTACAAGAGAAATATCTGAGTCAGAAACAGGAATGAACCGAAACAGGGTCCCGGTCCAGATATAGTGACTCTCCAGGAAACTGTCTCGTCCCAGATTCAGTGATCTACAAGAAAAATATTTGAGTCATAAACAGGGATGAACCAAAACAGGGTCCCGGTCCAGATATAGTGACTTACCAGGAAACTGTCCCGTCCCTGATTCAGTGATCTACACAAAAAATATCTGAGTCAGAAACAGGGATGAACCGAAACAGGGTCCCGGAACAGATATAGTGACTCAATAGGAAACTGTCTCGTCCCAGATTCTGTGGTATACAAGAAAAATATCTGTGTCAGAAACAGCGATGAACCGAAACAGGGTCCCGGTCCAGCTATAGTGACTTACCAGTAAACAGGGTCCCGGTCCACTTATAGTGACTTACCAGGAAACTGTCCTGTCCCTGATTCAGTGATCTACACGAAAAATATCTGGGTCAGATACAGGGATGAACCGTAACAGGGTCCCAGTCCAGATATAGTGACCCTCCAGGAAACTGTCTCGTCCCAGATTCAGTGATCTACAAGAAAAATATCTGAATCAGATATATGGATGAAACGTAACAGGGTCCCGGTCCAGATATAGTGACTCTCCAGGAAACTGTGTCGTCCCAGATTCAGTGATTTACAAGAAAAATATCTGAGTCAGAAACAGGGATGAACCGAAACAGGGTCCCGGTCCAGATATAGTGACTCTCCAAGAAACTCTCTCGTCCCAGATTCAGTTATCTACAAGAAGAATATCTGAGTCAGAAACAGGGATGAACCGAACCAGGTTCCCAGTCCAGATATAGTGACTCTCCAAGAAACTGTCTCGTCCCAGATTCAATTATCTACAAGAAAAATATCTGAGTCAGAAACAGGGATGAACCGAAACAGGGTCCTGGTCCAGATATAGTGACTCTCCAGGAAACTGTCTCGTCCCAGATTCAGTGAGCTACAAGAAACATATTTGAGTCATAAACAGGGATGAACCAAAATAGGGTCCCGGTCCACCCAGATTCAGTGATCTACAAGAAAAATATCTGAGTCAGAAACAGTTTTTAACCGAAACAGGGTCCCGACCCAGATATTGTGACTCTCCAGGAAACTGTCTCTTCCCAGAAAAAGGGAAACACAAGAAAAATATTCGAGTCAAAAACAGGGATGAACCGAAACAAGGTCCCGGACCAGATATAGTGACTCACTAGGAAACTGTCCCGTCCCAGATTCAGTGACCTACAAGAAAAATATCTGAGTCAGAAATAGGGATGAACCGAAAAAGGGTCCTGGTCCAGATCTAGTGATTCTCCAGGAAACTGTCTCGTCCCAGATTCAATAATCTACAAGAAAAATATGTGAGTCAGAAACAGGGTCACGGACCAGATATAGTGACTCACCAGGAAACTAAGAAAAATATCTGAGTCAGAAACAGGGATGAACCGAAACAGGGTCCCAGAATAGATATAATAACTTACAGGGAAACTGTCCCGTCCCTAATTTAGTGATCTACACAAAAAATATCTGAGTCAGAAACAGGGATGAACCGACACAGGGTCCCGGAACAGATATAGTGACTCACCAAGAAACTGTCTCGTCCCTGATTCAGTGATCTACACGAAAAATATCTGAGTCAGAAACAGGGATGAACCGAAACAGGGTCCCGAAACAGATATAGTGACTTACAGGGAAACTGTCCCGTCCCTGTTTCAGTGATCTACAAGAAAAATATCTAAGTCAGAAACAGGGATGAACCGAAACAGGGTCTCGGAACAGATATAGTGACTCACCAGGAAACTGTCTCGTTCCAGATTCAGTGATCTACAAGAAAAATATCTAATTCAGAAACAGGGATGAACCGAAACAGGGTCCCGGTTCATATATAGTGACTTACCAGGAAACTGTCTCATCCCAGATTCAGTGATCTAAGAGAAAAATATAAGAGTCAGAAACAGAGATGAACCGAAACAAGGTCCCGGAACAGATATAGTGACTCACCAGGAAACTGTCTCGTCCCAGATTCAGTGATCTACAAGAAAAATATCTGAGTCAGAAGCAGGGATGAACCGAAACAGGGTCCCAGTTCATATATAATGACTTACCAGGAAACTGTCTCATCCCAGATTCAGTGATCTAAGAGAAAAATATAAGAGTCAGAAACAGAGATGAACCGAAACAAGGTCCCGGAACAGATATAGTGACTCACCAGGAAACTGTCTCGTCCCAGATTCAGTGATCTACAAGAAAAATATCTGAGTCAGAAACAGGGATGAACCAAACCAGGGTCCCGGACCAGATATAGTGACTCTCAAGGAAACTTTCTCTTCCCAGAAACAGAGAAACACAAGAAAAATATTCAAGTCAAAAACAGGGATGAACCGAAACAAGGTCCCGGACCAGATATAGTGGCTCTCTAGGAAACTGTCTCATCCCAGATTCATTGATCTACAAGAAAAATATCTGAGTGAGAAACAGGGATGAACCGAAACAGGGTAATGGACCAGATATAGTTACTCAGAAGGGAACTATCCCGTCCCAGATTCAGTGATCTCCAAGAAAAATATCTGAGTCAGAAACAGGAATGAACCGAAACAGGGTGCCGGACCACATATAGTGACTTGCCAGAAAACTGCTCGGTCCCAGATAAAGGGAAACAAAAGAAAAATAACTGAGTCATAAACAGGGATAAACCGAAATAGGGTACCGGTCCAGATATAGTGACTCTCCAGGAAACTGATCCGTCCCAGATTCAGTGATCTACAAAAAAAAAATTCTGAGTCAGAAACAGGGATGAACCGAAACAGGGTCCCGTTCCAGATATAGTCACTCACCAGGAAACTGTCCCGTCCCTTATTTAGTGATTTACAAGCAAAATAATTGAGTCAGAAATTGGGATTACCCGAAACAGAGTCCTGGTCCAGATATAGTGACTCTCCAGGAAACTGTCTCATCCCAGATTCATTCATCTACAAGAAAAAATCTGAGTGAGAAACAGGGATTAACCGAAACAGGGTCACGGACCAGATATAGTTACTCAGCAGGGAACTATCCCGTCCTAGATTCATTGATCTACAAGAAAAATATCTGGGTCAGAAACAGGAATGAACCGAAAGATGGTCCCGGACCACATATAGTGACTTGCCAAAAAACTGCCCGGTCCCAGAAAAAGGGAAACCAAAGAAAAATCTCTGTGTCCTAAATAGGGATGAACTGAAACAGGGTCCCAGTCCAGATATAGTGACTCTCTAGGAAACTGATCCGTCCCAGATTCAGTGATCCACAAGAAAAAAATCTGAGTAAGGAACAGGCATGAACCGAAACAGGGTCCCGTTCCAGATATAGTGACTCACTAGGAAACTGTCCCGTCCCTGATTTAGTGATTTACAAGAAAAATAATTGAGTCAGAAATTGGGATTACCCGAAACAGGGTCCCGGTCTACATATATTGACTCTGAAGAAAACTGGCTCGTCCTAGACATAGGGAAACATAAGAAAAATATCTGAGTCAGAAAAAGGGATGATTCGAAACAAGGTCCCAATCCAAAGATAGTGACTCTCCAGGAAACAGTCCCGTCCCAGATTCAGTGATCGACAAGAAAAATATCTGAGTCAGAAACAGGGATTAACCGAACCAGGGTCCCGGACCAGATATAGTGACTCTCCAGGAAACTGTCTCTTCCCAGAAACAGAGAAACACAAGAAAAATATTCGAGTCAAAAACAGGGATGAACCGAAACAAGGTCCCGGACCAGATATAGTGACTCTCCGGGAAACGGCGTCATCTCAGATTCATTGATCTACAAGAAAAATATTTGAGTGAGAAACAGGGATGAACCGAAACAGGGTAATGGACCAGATATAGTTACTCAGCAGGGAACTATCCCGTGCCAGATTCAGTGATCTACAAGAAAAATATCTGAGTTAGAAATAGGGATGAACCGAAACAGGATCCTGGTCCAGATCTAGTGACTCTCTAGGAAACTGTCTCGTCCCAGATTCAGTGATCTACAAGGAACATATGTGAGTCAGAAACAGGGATGAACCGAAACAGGGTCACAGACCAGATATAATGACTCACAAGGAAACTATCCCGTCCCAGATTCAGTGATCAACAAGAAAAATAATTGAGTCAGAAAAAGGGATGAACCGAAACAGTGTCCTGGTCCAGACATAGTGACTCTCCAGGAAACTGTCTCGTCCCAGATTCATTCATCAACAAGAAAAATATCTGAGTGAGAAACAGGGATGAACCAAAACAGGGTCACGGACCAGATATAGTTACTCAGCAGGGAACTACCCCGTCCCAGATTCAGTGATCTCAGAGAAAAATATCAGAGTCAGAAATAATAATGAACCGAAACAGGGTCCCGGACCACATATAGTGACTTGCCAAAAACTGCCCGGTACCAGATAAAGGGAAACACAAGAAAAATATCTGAGTCAGAAATAGGGATGAACCGAAACAGGGTCCTGGTCCAGATATAGTGACTCTCCAGGAAACTGATCCGTCCCAGATTCAGTGAGTTACAAGAAAAAAATCTGAGTCAAACAGTGATGAACCGAAACAGGGTCCCGTTTCAGATATAGTGACTCACCAGGAAACTGTCTCATCCCAGATTCATTGATCTACAAGAAAAATATCTGAGTGAGAAACAGGGATGAACCGAAACAGGGTCACGGACCAGATATAGTTACTCAGCAGGGAACTATCCCGTCCCAGATTCAGTGATCTATAAGAAAAATATCTGAGTCAGAAACAGGGATGAACCGAAACAGGGTCCAGGTCCAGATATAGTGACTCTCCAGGAAACTGATCCGTCCCAGATTCAGTGATCTACAAGAAAAAAATATGAGTCAGAAACAGGGATTAACCGAAACAGGGTCCTGTTCCAGATATTGTGACTCACCAGGAAAATGTCCCGTCCCTGATTTAGTGATTTACAAGAAAAATATTTGAGTCAAAAATAGGGATTAACCGAAACAGGTTCCCGGTCCAGATATATTGACTCTGAAGGAAACTGGCTTGTCCCAGACATAGGGAAACATAAGAAAAATATCTGAGTCAGAAAAAGGGATGATTCGAAACATGGTCCCGATTCAAATATAGTGACCCTCCAGGAAACAGTCCCGTCCCAGATTCAGTGATCGATAAGAAAAATATCTGAGTCAGAAACAGGGATGAACCAAAACAGGGTCCCAGACTAGATATAGTGGCTCTCCAGGAAACTGTCTCTTCCCAGAAACAGAGAAACACAAGAAAAATATTCGAGTTAAAAACAGGGATGAACCGAAACAAGGTCCCGGACCAGATATAGTGACTTACAAGAAAACTGTCCCGTCCCAGATTCAGTGATCTACAAGAAAAATATGTGAGTCAGAAAATGGGATGAACCAAAACAGGGTCCCGGTCCAGATATAGTGACTCACCAGGAAAGTGGCTCGTCCCAGACATAGGGAAACATAAGAAAAATATCTGACTGAGAAATAGGGATGAACCGAAACAGGGTCACGGACCAGATATAGTTACTCAGCAAAGAACTATCATGTCCCAGATTCAGTGATCTACAAGAAAAATATGTGAGTCAGAAACAGGGATGAACCAAAACATGGTCCCGGTCCAGATATAGTGACTCACCAGGAAACTGGCTCGTCCCAGACATAGGGAAACATAAGAAACATATCTGACTGAGAAATAGGGATGAACCGAAACAGGGTCATGGAC
>QAOA01008422.1:0-11924 GCA_003255065.1 Cercis canadensis
TGTTCCATCTGGTGTCTGCGTCGGAGACAATCCTACCCAACTCCGACGGTGCAATTGAGGGACACTTACGTGAAG
Organism: Cercis canadensis; assembly: GCA_003255065.1. Lineage (NCBI taxonomy): Eukaryota > Viridiplantae > Streptophyta > Magnoliopsida > Fabales > Fabaceae > Cercis > Cercis canadensis. The sequence continues at coordinate 76 of QAOA01008422.1, forward strand.
TGGGACTCACTTTTCACCTGAAGGAGAATGTGCCCCAATTAATTTCAGACAACATAGGGAAAAGTCTTGAAGAAGCCTTCAACCCAATTGGGGTCAGTGATTGGAACTCATTGTTCTGGGTAGCACATCCTGGTGGCCCAGCAATCCTGAACCAGATTGAAGCAACGCTTGGGTTGAAGGAAGAAAAACTAAGAGCAACTAAACATGTGCTGAGCGAGTATGGGAACATGTCCAGTGCATGTGTCTTGTTTATTTTGGATGAGTTGAGAAAGAGGTCTATGGAGGAAGGAAAAGCGACCACAGGGGATGGGCTCAAATGGGGTGTTCTATATGGATTTGGACCAGGCTTGACCATGGAAACCATAGTTCTGCATAGCGCACCTATAGAAAGCTTCAATTAGATTATTACTACTCCTTTAAGGTAGCGTGGGGCAGAAAAATAAAGAATAAGATCATGCATTCTCTTTACTTTACTTTACTTCATTAATTATGACAAGCTCCCACTGCTCACATTAATGTTTTATGTTAAATAGAGGGGAAACCCTTGATAACTTGTTTCAACTTTCTAGTATATATACAAAGCTTGCCTTTTCACCATCTGATTGCTTTATGTAATGGTAGATATATATTATATCGTCTTTATCTTAACCATGCATGTTGTTATCATATACTTTTTTATTCACTAAATCCTAGCTAGTATATATATATCATGTCGAATTATCCATATAAAATTAAATTAAAAACTCCTATGAGCCTATCCGAGACTAAAGTCTCATAAGTCATGACAAAAAAGTTACAATAAAATCACTATAACATCTTAAAAAAAAATCTGAATTCGTTATACTAAAATAAACTTTTTAACAATATTTGAAGCGTTTCAATACAGTTTGTCATTATAGAAACATTTTTTCAGTAATGTATTTGTATTCAAAACCTAAAATTCAGTAGTTGCCTTCTGAAATTGTGTGAAACTTTTAATTAGAGGAGCAATTTTTTAATTAAAATGAAACTTTTAATGAATTTGGAAAATATTTAAAATTGTTAGTAATTAATTAAAATAAAAAGCATGGGTCGAACTATGTGATTGGTCACATGTATCACCTATGTGCTCTAAATTCAATAAAAAAAATTAAAGAACGCACAAAGAAAAAACCAATTAAAGAAAATATATACATGTTCTTTTCTGATTTTTTTTTTGGTGCAACTTTTTTTTTCCCTGATTAGTATACTTATTGCGAGATATAATAATTCTCTAAATTCTAAGACGCTAAGTACTTGCCCGATGCTTAACATACATATCTAGCATTCCATAAACTTTTAAAAGTAGTATTAATAAAAAATCACTATACTCTTCTTGGTGCCAAAAAATATTGTCAATATATTAATCTATTATATATATGAAGCCCTCTATATCATGTTTGTAGTGTAGGTCGGCAAACAAGTTGCTATAGTCGGAGGATAAGTCTCATGTTGTGATGTTACGTCTTCTTGTAGTCATGTTTTATGCTAATTAGTAAGTCTCATTCTAAGTCTTCTTGTCGACTCTGATAGGTCTCATTCTTTCGCCATCTAAATTTTGAATAAGTATAATTTAATAATAAAATCTTGAATAATTTACAAGAAATCTAAAATTTAAATTTATAACCAAAAAATATACCTACCAAATAAAAGGCCTATTCGGGAAGACCATCTAGAGTGATGTTGGGTAATTGGGATTCGATCCTTGGCCATCAACCTTATAAGGTATAATCTGAACCAGGTGTGCTCTATCTGCATGTCCTATTCTTTTGGAAGAATATTAGTGACTAACGTAACTGGTATAGACAAAGCTTATCTAGTTAGTTTATAAGCTTGAAATGTTCACTTCATCAAATTTGCGTTCAAAACCTTTATTATGTACATTGTAATGACAATTATTCTTAAGGGATTGGTACAATTGTTTTGAAGGTCCTAGTCAGTTAAGCAGGTAAAGTCTCAGGTAGTTGGCTTAAAGCTGGGATAAATGAGCCATGAATGTCCTTATGTGATGAATGAGCCATTTTCAGCAAAACATTGCCTCACATTTGCTACCATTACTGAAAGGATATCAACACGGGGCATTAGTTGTGGAAAGCGTGTGACAAGGCTTAACCCTCCATCAATGAGCCATATGAGTGATTTTATGTGAAGTATTCTCTCACAATATACAAAAACTAATAGATCATATTCCTTGATGAGCATATGGGCTAAGGTAATAGTAATTACGTAAGCATTGGCTGCAAAATTGGCCTTTGGCTTCCTTAGAGGACAATATGATTTATTCGCCATCGGAACTACCATATATTCGTATGAACACTAAATGCAATATCATCTATTATTTAAGGAATCAAAGCCTAGGGAAAGAAGAATGTCAAAGCGGATGCCATTTGTTGACACCCAGTTTTTTTTCCAGGCGATGATAATCTTAATATGCACTTCATAGCATTTTTACTATATTATTTTGATTAGTGATCTTCCTTTTTTTTTTATAATTATATCAAGTAATGTCATAGGCTTTGATCTCTTTCGTAAGTGTGACATTGGTCTTGGAGACCATTCCTTTGTTCAATAGGCCTCTTGCAGAAGTCTAATATAAAATAATCTTAAATAAATTATTACAAAAAAAAAAAAAACCTAACAATATGCATACATATAATTTTTTTTCCCAGTTTATTACATTTAGGAAAGACCAAAAAATTAAATACAGTTTTATACAGAAAAGCAAAATATTAGTGCACGTTAATGTGCATAAATAACGCACCCTATACTGGCAGCACATATCCTTGCTCTTAATTTTAGAAAGTTTCAAAAACTCTTCTATACAAGTTGCAAATCAATTGTTGTGATAAATAAAGTCAACAACTACATTATATTCTAGAGGGATTAGTTTCCTTTATGATAAAGACAAATAAGAAAGTCCTTTTTAGAATAATGGAGAACCGAATCTGGAAAATGAGGCAACTAGATAATGTTTCTAATATTGTATGGTGGTACGTGCTGGTATTGGACTGATGATTCAATCAATTTGTCAGATTTAGGCCATTATTTTCTATATAAGGCCACGAAAACGTGGTTTCTGATAGTAAGGTAGTGAGATAAACATCAAAGAATTGTCATATATGAATGGGAGAAGTTTCCAAGTTCCCTCAAAGGCTTCCAATATTCCATGTAATGTTGGAGGCCTTTGAAGGAAATTTGAGAGCTTTTGACGGAATTTGAAACCTTCTTTTGGTTGGATTGGTCAGTGAATACGTGATAATATTAATATATAGGTGATTAGTCATTGAAATCTATATCTTTAGGTACAGAAAATCTTATATACTGCACATATAACTCTACTTAATTTTTTATACCTATTAATTAATCGTGTTCAATTGGTCAAATATTATGTTTTCACTTTAGAATTTCAAAACCCTTTTCACCTTCATATTTCTACTTCTATTATAAGTTACACTATAAACTTTTTAACCTAGCTGCGCAGCTAGGTGTTTCCTAACTGGGTTTGCTGGTTCAAGCAAACTTACAATCTAGTCAGTTTATATACTTGAAATGTTCACTTCATCAAATGTGCGTTAAAAACCTTTATTATTTTCACCACATGAATGAGCCATTTGAGCAACGCATTGCTTCCCAATTGCTGCCATTTGAGCAGGGATATCAAATAGGCATTCCTCTTGGAACTGATTTTCCTTAGGGAATGAAACATTATCTAATTTTCCTTAGGGAATCAAACCCTTTGGAAAAGAGTAAAGGTCAAACTGGATACCATTCTTTAAGCTTTCCCAAAAAGTCTTTTCACAAAATGTTATGTTCTTGTGCCCCTTTGTCTTATGGTTTACGAATGGTCAATTACCCTATTATGAGATGTGGTAATCAGCAACAAAAACCTGTGTCAAGAACTGATTCATCCCAAAAACTTAAGATGTTAAGTGAATGTTTAAGAATGATTTTATATTTAACAATATGTTATTGTAGAACACCATTATCATGTCATCAAGTTGTTGCAAGTGTGGTTAGCACAATTATTCTAAGGTTTGTGACAGCAAAGTGCAGAAAATTTAATTTCTCTAATTCAAAAACTACAAGGACAAAATATTTGAATTAAAATTTTTCAAAATTTAGAAGGGAAAATTATATTTAAGCCTAATTTTTTGGGATGGAACACCGCGGGAGGGGAAAAAAAACAAAGAAGGAACGTTATTACATGTTATTGAAGTACATTTTAACTAAATGACCAAATTCAAAGACAGAGGATATATTGTAGATGGCTTTTTAATGATAGAATGAAGTAATTACAACAAGCAGGCTTAAGGTAATTGTCAATTCTCAGAAGTCACAATAGGCACATATTCTTCACTATAGTCTACAGATCTAGTGTTGCTATAATCAGACATGTGATTAACAGCACGCTTTCCTTATTTGCTTTTATTTTATTTTTTTTCTTTCGCAAAAGAAGATTCTGAACATTTGTTCTNATCTACAATAATCTTACAAGAAAAATAAAAAATAAAGAAAAAGCAAAGAAATACACATAAATATAGTTTTTGGTCCGTTTATTACATTTACAAAAGACAAAAAAAAAAAAAAAATTCAGCTCACTATATAAAAGCGAAATATTAGAGCATGTTAGTGTGCATAAGTAACACACTCTACAATGGCAGCACAATACCAATAGCATGCTCAGCCTTGACACTTGGCTAAATTGTTTACACAACCTTCAATTTCGGAAAATAAGGGCTGAAATATTGTATTTTTTCTATAAGAAACATATCCTTGCTCTTAATCTAAAATAAAGTTTCAAAATTTCATCTAGTTGTTAATCAATTGGTATGATATATAAAGTGAACTACTAGATTATATTCTAGAGTGATTAATTTCCTTCATGACAAAGACAAATAACAAAGTCCTATTCAGGAGAATGGAGAACCGAATTTGGAAAAAGAGGCAAAGGCTAATGATCTCTATATAAGGCCAAGAAATGTGGCTTCTGATCGTAAGGTAGTGAGATAAAAACGAAAATGAATTGTCATATATGAATGGGTGAAGTTTCCAAGTTCCCTCAAAGGCTTCCAATATTCCATGTAATATTGGAGGCCTTTGAAGGAAACTCGAGAGCTTTAGATGGAATTTGAAATCTTCTTGTGGTTCGGTTTGGTAAGTGAATAAGTGATAATATTCATATATAGGTGATTAGTCAATGAAATCTATATCTTCAGCCACTGATAATCTTATATACTGGACATATAACTTCAATTAATTCCTGATAATTGATATCAAGCAAGTCAAAAATAATGACTGCAGAATTAATTGTAGTGCTAACAGTGTTGATGTATATGACTCTAGTTCGTCTTCGACAACGGCATCTTGGAATAGCTAGCAAAAGTGCAGGGATGATCAACAAGAATGATACTCTTTATAAAGCTTAAGATGGTATGTCATTAGACTTTGATAATAAACTGCAAGTAGTCACATCTAGAGGAATGCTAGTTCATTTTGTAATCTCTTAAGTGACTCATTTACTTCAAAACTTCATCTGTTATGTTTGATCCAACATTGTCAAAAGCAAGAGTTTACTTAAAATGACTTGCAGACCTATATAATCAAAGCATAAAAAAGTGAAGGTTTTACATATAGTTGAAAATATCTTTATCATGATTTAATATTTCAACCTGATAGCACATTACCCTTGCACTTTTCTCCTTTGACATTATAATTTTTTTCTTTTGGTACAAGTTTATAAAAATATTCAAAATCCCAAATCAACTCTGTTGAGTGGGTTTTATATCCACTCTTTAGATCTCTTTGACTTAATTATTTGATTGTTTATTGAGATTTATTATTATCTAATGGGATGTTTTATGTTAAATTGTAGGTTTCATAGGTTAGAATGAAAAATTGAAGAATTGACAAGTTTCTAGGCCAGAATTCAAGCGCCGTGGCGCCCAAAACCTAGAGCCGCAGCTCTTGGAGCATCAGAATGGAAGCCCTGGACAGCAGCTCAGGGCCGCACCCCTTGAACAGTAGCGCCGCAGCGCCCGTATGCCTCTTTCTGTTTTCAAGAAATTGGATATAGGAGAAGTCAAGCCAACCTCTATCTCCTTGACATTGGCGGATAGATCAATCAAGTATCGAAGGGGAATCCTTGAGGATGTATTAGTAAAAGTGGACAAGTTCATCTTCCCAGCAGACTTCGTAGTGCTTGACATGGAGGAGGATCAAGAAATCCCAATCATTCTTGGTCGTCCATTTTTAGCAACTGAGAAAACTCTCATTGATGTGCAAAAGGCCAACTTACTCTGAGAGTGCAAGGTGATCAAGTGTCCTTCAAAGTTTTCAAAGAAATAAAGCATCCAGAAGAAGTGAGTGTATGTTATAAAATTAACACTACAATTGGAAGCACTAAATTGCAAGCCCCAATTGAATCTTGCACCATGGGGATGACAAATAAAGAGAAGCCTCATGATTTAGAGGTCCAATATGATAAAATTTCAAAGAAGCCAATGGCTAGACCTGTGCCTATAGTTGAGTCTCATAAGAAAAACAAGAAGAAGAAGCCATCATTCCAAAAGATTCTTTTGGAGCACCTTAAGAAGTCTTCTTGCTTTGGAGATGGAAATGAGGTATGGAGATTAAAGGAGAATGGCCAACAAACCAAGGCTCATAGAGATAATGGAGTAAAGTTCCAAAAGACCTCCACTACCATTTTTGATCCTGGTTAATTTATTCCAGAGACAGTCAGGTTGAGGACTATAAAACAAGCGGTTTTTGGGAGGCAATCCAATCTTTTTAACCCTTTGTCTTAAGTTTTGTTCAGTCATTTAATTTTATTTTCATGCTTGTGTGTTTATTTTTTTTATGTTCCAAGTTTAAAATCCATAACTTTTACCCGCCCCCCCCCCCCCCCNGAAGTTCTCACATCTTTTTCTTCTTTGCTTTAAACATTGAGGACAATGTTTCCTTTAAGTTTGGGGGTGGGGAATTATTTTCTGAGCTGCTGTATTGACTTGCACTTAACTTATTAGGTATCTTTAAATGCTTTTCTAGGTAGTTTTTATGTTTAATTTTAATTTTTCCTTAGTTTAGTTTGTAAAGTAGAATAGAGTGAAATTTTTTATGTTTAACCTTATGCTAATGATAAAAATTGATTTTCACTGTTTACAGCTCTAGAAAAATAACAGATTTTGTGTTTGTGTTTCTGATCAACTCTTGTGTTAATTTTTGTCTAACTGGAATTTCTTGAATTATTGAGCACATAGCATTGTTTATTTGAAATCTACATGCTTAGAGATGATTATGTGAATTAAGTCATTTCAAAATCTCACAGAATGCTAGAACTTGCTCGATTGTCAGTCAAGGCGAAATCCTAGGCTTCACAATATTAGGGAGATGATTTAGGCCATTTTTGTTTCGTTTGAGCATTTCTAGCTACCTTTTTGTATGATATTTTATCCCTAACATACCCCATTGAGCTTAATTTAGCCTATTTCTTTGTCACCTACACTGACCCTAGCCCATTGTGTGATCTTTTGACTTGAACCCTTCATCTAAAGCACATTTTTAGTCTTAAGAGCATCTAGAGCTAGGAAAATTAAGGAGAATTGGTGAAGAAAAGAAAAGGAAGATTTCAATGAAAGGGCAACCAAAGAATAAAAATTCAAGAGCTACATCCCTGCTGTAAAGAAAAAAAAAATATTTTGCAATGAAAAGAAAAGAAAATTGTGAAAATATTGAAAAGAAAAAAAAAAAGAATGTCTTAGAAAGCATTGAGTATGGGATGTAGTGGCCCAAAAGTAAGAATTCTATTGGTGGATGGCAAAGTAAAGAAGAAAATAAGTTTGGGGGAGTTAGAAGTGAAAAGAAAGAAGGGTGCTCTTAAAATGTACTCTAAACTGAATTTGCGTGATGGGTGAGTTAAGCCACATGTTTATCCATCATCCTACCCTTAACCCAGCCACACATTACAAGCTTATCAAAAGTCCTTTTGATCCTCAATATTGTGAAATGCCTACATTAGTGGAGATTGACATAAAAAATAAGCATATGGGGTTCTGAGAGAATAAAAGTGGAGAATATGTGTTTGTGAGCTTATTTGCATAATCTAATTTAAGTGAAGAGAGTAGGGTAAGCAAGGGCTATACTTAGACACACAAAGGAAATTTTAGTGAGATTGAGATGAGATTAACTTTGGGTTGAAATTATACACATTCATGTTATATTGAAAATTTTCTAAGAGTTGTGCTAAATAGAGATCTTTGAGGCCTATATGGTGAGTAAGAAAATTTAGCACTCTTGAGTCAGCACAAAAATCAGAGATTATTTTCCTTGCTCGAGGACTAGCAAGTATTAAGTTTGGGGGTATTTGTTGAGTGAGTTTTATACTCACTCTTTAGGTGCCTTTTACTTAAGTATTTTGTTAGTTTCTAAGGAGAAATTGCTATTTAATGGGATTTCTATGTTAAATTTTAGGTTCCATGGACTCAAGCGAAGAAATATGGAGGTTGAGAAGTTTTGGGACAGAAGTCAAGGGTCGTGGCGCCCCATAAACCAGAGCCGCAGCCCTTGAAGCATTAGAACGGAAGATTTGGCAAGAGCTCAGCGCACCCCTCATTCCTTAGAAGTGCGGCGCCTGATAGTGACCAAAAGCAAGATCTCAACCAGAGCAGTAGTGCCGCGGCGCCTGTACTTGTTTCTGCAGACGTAACTTAAATTCTTTTAATTTTAAGGCTTTGGAGTAAGGGGTATAAATAGGAAATATAGGGAATTAGAAAAGGGTTCGTTCTTAGACACTTTTGGAGGCACAAAGGAGGCAACGCAAGGATTGAAGGGAGGAGATGTGAAGCTGATTCAAACTTCAAACCAGAGTTTTTCTTCTTTTACCTTTGAATCATGTCTAGATTTTATTCTTTCACGTTCTCTTCTTCTAGTATGAACTAATTTTCTTATCTAGGGGTACGATGTAGCCTAATTAGGACCAGCTGTAGTTTCTTATGAAATTAATTCCGTGATTTATCTCTTTAATTTAAGTGTTTATCTCTTCTCTTAATGCTTCTGATTGTCTGGCCAATTATTAGATGATTTGTTAATCACAATGAGACCGGAAGGAGAATTGTGTATCAAGTTCCTTGGGGTGAATGCCATGAGTTGCATGGAGGATAGGAATATACCTCTATGGCTCATGTAATCAGTTAAAAAGATCCACAGAACTGAATGAATTCGTAATTATTGTAACTCGTATAGGGATATGCAAGGTTAGTAATTAAGGGATATTTACGCTAGACATTGGGAGAGGCTAGTGAATAAATTAGGGAATCTTGATTAGCAAATAGGAAGATAAATTGGAGTTAATGGAATAAGGAATGAAAGCTGGAAGTAATTATGGTGAAATCGGAACCCTAGGTTTTCTCTCTTGCTTATTCTATCATTTTGCTAGTTTAACTTGTTATTTTTCTGGTTTAATTCATTTTCATTCTACTTTAAGTTGTTTCTTGAAAATTCCTCCATATCGATTGATTAGATAAAATTAAGGTTGACAAAATTTCGGTACTTGATGCATTAGTCCTCATGGGAACGACAACTTTATCTCATTTTATTACTTGCAAACGATAACGTACACTTGCGTTAGAAAATTTACAACAAACTCTAAGTAATTTTCAATCAAGTCAACTCTCATATTGATAATTGACAAAGTGTACTGTTATGTGCAGCTTGATTGTGAGGAAGCTGGAGATTATAGGAAAACTGCATTACTTCTTGTCAAGAAGAGAAAGAAGCTTCAGTCGTCAGTTTTAAGCGTCACTAGCAATCGTTATGTGGTAGGTGATAAGAGTGGAAACTCCTGAACAATTATCGCTTGCGTCATTTGATGATCTCAATTCCTGTAAAGAGGAAGGAAAGTAGTTGTTGGTTGTATATTCGCAGCAGTTGAATTCTCATCAAGTTGAAAGGGATGTACAGGTTGAATGATAGTTATGTTAGGTTGATCAATATAATGTAACAGTGATGGAGCGTTCTTGGATATCCATTGTGGTAGTAGAGGATGCATATTCCAATAGTATGGGTGAATATTCAATCAAATGCATCAGTTTCTAATTGAGTATATAACTTTTTTTTTAATGTATAAGGGAGTTACTGAGTATGCATGTACATAGGACGTAAACTGTCATCAAGGATTAGGTGTTTTGAAGTCTGAACTGATTCTTGTTGGGCTCCTTCTCTGTTGTGCATTTCTTCTTCTTCCACTTAATTTATGAACTCGTTTCAGCTTCACAAACAACAATCCCTGAAACTGAGACTGCAATTCATGGGTGTAGTTTGTTATTTAGCAAAAGCAGTGCCCGCTATTGTATCTGACAACATCAACAAGCGTCTAGTTGATGCGTTCAGTTCATTGGCATCATCATCAGTGATTCGAACTCCTTATTCTAAGCTAGTAGCAGTTCTTTCTGATAATCGCGGATCCACTATACTAATTCAGCTCAGAAATTAATATAGCGTTAAAAGTTCATACATTAGCTTGTGATTGATTTCTCCTAAGCGACGTCATTTGGTCATGGATTACGCACTATCAATCTCGAATCCAATTGATTGTTACACATGATTTAAACCATATTATGTCATTTTTAACGTTACTCATCAGCGTTATGAAATATTTCTTTTGTGAGGGACTAAAATATAACGTTACTCATGTCATCTTTTACCCCTTTTCATATTCTTTTATGTATCGTACGGGCTGCTACTTCACAATTTGAATTGTGTTACATTTCATATTATAAAAGCATGTTCGTCTTAGTTGCAATAGCATAATTGTTCTTATTTCATGGGTCATAAGAATATAATGAACAATAAAGTGTTAATTAGGTGAAAGCATGACAGTTTTATAATAATTTGACAATTAAGATATGTTAAGAGAAATAGCAAAGTCCAAAATACGGCATGTATCAAATATAGTTTATTTTGGGGATTTAATATTATTATTATTATTATTATTATTTCACATTGTCCATATTTTATTATGTTTCTTTTGTTTTTATTGGGCGTGATCAATTCTTACGATATCAAAAATGAAATTTCAGCAGAAGCCCAGTGTTTAAGAGTCAAAACTTTAGTATAAAGTTGTCATATATATTTTTTTCTTTTATTCAACCCAAAGAATATTAATTAAAATTATTTCCTGCTTAATTCTTAAGGGAAACTTGATGAATGGAGCAGCGCTGACACTGACAGTGTGAGAAAGCCCCGGGTCAAACATGACGGTTCTGTTCTGTTCTAGGTGGACCGGGCCATCCACCTTCGAATGCGATAGTCTCAGTGAAGACCAACCCACCAACTAGACTCTTCTCTTTATTCATTAACAGTTAAATATGGATGAGGTGAACTATGAGACTATCTAAACAGCTTTCCAATTGGGGGAGTTAAATTGAAGATGAAGCAGGCCTGCAGGAGCATTTCTTGACTTTGGACCGTCAAAGTTCAAACAATCTTCGCTTTTTCTTTTCAATCTCTTGCTTCCTTCACCAACCACTAGCTATATAAATTAACTCTACAATTTCTTTTTTTACACTGAAAAACCGGAAAAAATTCATACCCTCTTCTACCAGTATTGTTATAATATTATTATTATTATAATTCATCTCAATTAACATTTTTATTTTCATTATTAATTTTTTAATTTACTTTGAGAATTTTTTTTAAATAGATGAAAATTAACTGAGGCTATTTCTGTAAGTCTACCCTGAGGGAGTCCAAAATCAAATTGACTCCCAATAGCAGTTACAAATTGTATTAAGAATTGATCTGAAGTGATGAAGAAAATAAGAGTAAACAACTACTCT
>QAOA01008424.1:4042-19796 GCA_003255065.1 Cercis canadensis
CCCCCTCCCCTCTTTTTATTGTGGCAAGAATCTCAAGTGTTGATTTGCATGACTACATTTTTCAAGTTTCGTAAAGCATGTTTACTATAGTTGTTGAGTATGATAAATAATAAAAAAAAATCTCAAGTGTTCATTTTAGGTAAATAGTTTGGAAAGTGTCCCTTTTACGTAATTAGTTTGCAAAAAAGTATTATTGATGTCAATTTGCCGGAAGTGATGGCCAAAAAACAAATAGAGTTTAGAGGTGAGCAATGTGCACTCCAGTACTCCACTATATTAAGGAAAATATGAAAAAGATTAAAGACCACTAAAACAGATAGATCAGAAGAAAATATGAAATGAACTGCATGCATATCCGGGTAGAGATTATCTATTAAGGAATTCATAGAAAGTGATAGAAAACCTTCCAGATAAAAACATTAATGTGTTATCGTATAAATCTAGACAATAATGCCTATCAACCACTAGATCATGTTGCATTGTGAGTGAGCCAAAGGGAGAGATAAAGACCACCAAAACAGATAGATCAGAAGAAAATATGAAAAAACTGCATGCATATCCGGGACCGGGAGAGGTTTCCTATTACGGCAGTCATAGAAAGTGCAGAAAACCTTCCAGATAAAAACATTAATGTGTATTGTTTTCTGCACTGATTTCACCAAGAGTCAAGAGGACCAAATAAGAAGAAATGTAAAATGGAGAGTTTTACCTCATAATACATTCTTGTATATGGCATGAGATGATTAATGGAAGTTGTGGATTCTATCATGCACATTATCATCTGCAGAGAAAAGCAAATATTGAATTTATTACAGAAGCGCGAGTAGAATATGTTTTTATCCAAAAAAAGACAAAGTTCGAGTGCCTGCTAATGTGGTAAATTCTGTTGTAAGCCCGATGACCCTTTCATTAATTTTCTGATAAACATAGATGTCAATATGACTGAGTTGCATAACGTCAAAGATGCTCAAGTTCTTCTTATCACCTCTAACTTGAAGACAAGGTGCATTTGAAAAGTGGCCCGCAAAATGAATGCTGCAGCCTGTACATAACGGGGTTATGGTGCTGAAACCTTCCTAGAACTTTGTACTATGAACTTCACTATATCTGTAATTAGGATAATATATACTTCTGTAAAGTGGTATGACAGCGCCACAGCAAGAATTGACCCCGAGAGAGAATATGCATACCCAGAACCTCAATCTAAAAAAGCAGAAATCTCGTTTTCATTTTTTTTCTTTTATTATTTTTCCTTTTTGAGTTCAATTCTTCGTAGAAAAGTCCATCTGAATTCAGATATCTAAAGCAGAAAGTTCTCATGTACCTTATGTGTAAGATTATGTTAACGGGTTAGCTATAAGCCTACAAAGTTTATTCCAACTGCAAGAATGAGAATAAATTGTTTGGAACTTAGTAGTTAGTGAGTCCTTATCGTCATTCTTGTGCAATCCATGATATACTTATTTAGAAGTCATGCATCTCCATTTCTATAAAGCTTACCATGATGTGAAATACAACAGAATGGATATGATAGGCAGATAAGTTTGAACCATGAGTTAATTGGTGTCTTGCAGATAATAAGTCTGTCTTCTGTGTGTGATTGACTGGATAAAATTGAATGGATATTTGTGAGTATACACCTCTTGTGATTTGGATTATGAATCGTCACGCCGAAAACAACATAACAGAAAAGTAAAAGTATGGCAAATCAGTAGTAAATGGTGAATAGAGAGTGAGAGAGACTGAAAGAGATGTCGTGTGACCCACGATTGTTATCAGTAAGTATCAACTACCTCTACCAGGCAATGTATCATAACAAAATTAAATGTGGGCATATCTGACTGGTAGAAAGAAGTCAAAAACAATCATTAAGGCATGTCAAGCTCACCTAGCTCATTAGGTTTCTGAATTGACTCACGGTTACTTAGAAAGCTCAAATGGTATTGGGAATGAGAAATTCAACAAAAATAAAAGGCATAATAGGTAGCTGTATAAGATACTCACCCTTTAGCAAACATAGATGAAAGAAATGCCAAACAGAGGTTTGCCAACAATGATAAAGCAAATGGCTGCCAGTGCCAAAATTCAAGCTCACTCCAGTGAGCATCACCCCCTGCTAAGCATTTCTGTCTGTATTATTGAGGGTACTGATATTAGAGTCCGTTTGGTTGGGCTTATTTTTCAGACATAAGTACTTCTAAAAATTTTTGTTGAGCTTATACACCACGGGTGCGATGTAGAAGAAAGAACACAGAAGACAGAAGAAGAATCGGGGATGAGAAGAAAGAAGAAGGGAAACTTGTGTCATTTTAAAAGTTCTAAAGGACATTTCTTAAAAAAAGAAATTCGCAGTCTAAGTTTTGAGAAGCTAGAATATTTGGTTTCTTAAAAGCAACAAAAAGTCGTATCCAAGCCAGCTTTTGGACATTTTAAGTGCTTTAGCTTTTACACAAAAGCTCAACCAAACACCATAAAAATTGAGTGCTATTAGTCTAGTTTGTTTCCATTCGAATTAAGTTGAAGGCGTGAGATTGTAATACCGTTTTATATCCTCTTCTACAACCACTAGACTTGTGTTTGACCCTGATAAGTGCAATGAAGAACGTGGTTAAAACTTAAACTTAGAAGAGAAATGGTAAGTCTACCACTTTTCTCTCACCATTTCTCACAAAAATGGAATCCAGCTAAATTTGAAAAAAATTGGGACGTATAGATTTAACCTGAGCCTAGAGTGAGAAAACGGTAGAAAATGTAGTGGTGTGTATAGCACTACTCACCTTAGAAATCTTCCAATTTTCTGCTTAAAAATAACTGTAGTCCTGTATTTTTGTCTGCGAATATATATTTCTTGTCTGCAGTCATGTAGCACCTGCAGCAAATCATTCTTGGGCTTGTTAGTGCAGTTCACTGCTAGATTTAGTATTTAGGTTGCGCTGATGCAACCACGTATTACTCAGGTTTGACATTGACAGTAATTTTAAGCCCTTGCTTAATTTCTTGTAAATGCCAAGATCTTTACAACTAAATTCTCATTGCTAAATTTGGAAAGCTATCGAAGCAGAGCTTTTCTGTTTCCAGAATACAGTATTAGCAGGTAGCAGTCAACAAGTGTACCATGAACTTTCACAGAACTCAAGCATTTTATTTGATTTTGAGATTTCAGATAAGGCAATCAACAACGGCAGCTAATTGGTACTACTGTATTTCTAATTTAGACCCCGACTTATCATTGACATTTCCAACGTAGAAATGCTAGAAGAATGAAACATGCAAGCATGTCATGCGTGAGAATTACAAAGGACGAGATGAAGATGCCTTCTCATTCCGTCGCCCTTTCCCCAAAGCACCATTTACTCAATGTTGGGATTTGGTTTATGGCACGCCTATAACGCATAGTTTTGTGACAAGTCTATTGGTGATAGCAGAATGCATTCATGTTGATCAACATGAGCTTAGCAGGTTGAAGTGTTGAATGATTCAAACACTACCATATAAAAAAGAGAAAAAAAAAAATTTGGAGTTCTTTGGACCTTCAGTGTGAATTTTATTCTGAAGATCCATTGGTAGTCGAATGTCCTTGAAAGTATATGGATTTAGAAGTTACTCAGTAAGAAAGGAAAAAGAAAAAAACTTCTAAAATCATGTAAAAGAAAATCAAATCTTCAGATTTGATGATTGAAGGTGGCTGGATAAGCATTCATAACAAAATCGAAAAATGGAACACTGCATTACCTAACAAATATAGAAATGCCAAGGTGAAAACACTAGGGGTGCTCTTCAAAATACATTATCTTTGCTTCACATGTTCTGTTATGATCCTCCTGAGCCTACCTTGGAATTGCAGAGGGGGAGACCCTTGTCCATGTGAAGTGTAAACATGGTCTTGTAAGTTCTAGTCATTGTTTCATCTGTCAATTTAAACTGGAAGAAATGAAGAGCTATTGATACTATCTTCATCCGTCGGTATGCAAAATCATTCCCTAAGCAGATACGAGGACCTGCCTGCAATTACAGCAAAGCTTAAAATGTGTGCGTTGTAAAAATCTTAGCCTAATAGAAGGAGGGGGGAAACGTTGAAACTAACATGGAAAGCTATGAACTTGAATGCAGATTCAGGCTGAAAAATCTCATTATTGAGCCATCTTTCAGGGTGAAATTTTTCAGCATCGTCCCCCCAAATGTAAGACATCCTGCATATAGCATAGGCCATGTAGCTTATCCATCCCCCTTTTTCACTCTATAGCCATCAGGAAGGACATCAGGTGCATTTGCTACCCTCTCAACCTTGTATCACACCAGAGACAAATACATCATCATATAGATCATATCTGGTCTTGTTTATATTGCAACATGGGTCAATGGAGTCAAAAGAAAAGGCCAAAATGCATAAGTAGCATGTGATAATAGCCATAGGAAGAATCAGTACAAGAAGATAAAGGAAAAGATTTCAATAGTCTAGAATATGCATTTCAAGATGGTATTCAGTCAATTTATAGAACGTGAATAGTCTATGTTGCTGGCTACCGGTGACATTTTTCACTTCTTGTGCAATCTTCTCCTGTACAAGAGGGTTCTTGCAAAACATGTAGAAGAACCAAGAGAGAGTGTTTGCAGTTGTGTCTTTGCCAGCAATCATAAAGTTTAGAATTATATCCCTTAGATACTGATCAGTCATATTTTCTGAGTCCTTATTGCTCTCCATCAAAAACTTCAAAAGTATATCTTCCTTATCATCGTAAAAAAAATATCGAAAAATATTTTAAATTTCGGCATCAATTTTGAAAAATTTCAAGAGCAGTACCTAATCACATACTTTATATAAAAAAAATTTGCATATATATTTTTTTATAACAATAAATATATCTTTAAGTCTCACATAATTGAATTAAGTCAAAAAAAAAATTATATCAAGTCAAACCCAAGGCACAGGCCTTGTTTTATATTAATTAGTTAAAAAAAAAAACTAAATGAGGGCTACCCGTATAGCATTCCCTTTTTTTATTGGACCCAAATAAAAATTCTGATATTTTTCTTTTCCAAATTTTATCTCTCCTTCTCTTTCAACATGTATACTCGTATAGCACTCTCTCTTTGATGCCCCTCAGCATACTATTGACTAAGCTTCATCTTCCTTTTCTTGTGTCGTTTTTCAATTTGTCTTCTTAATTTTCTCTTCTTTTTTTTTTATTGTAGACATCCAATATTCGGCCCAATAATATCGGGCCCATTTAGCCAGAGGTCCACACCAGCAAACTTGCATATGATTTCCGTATCTTTCGGGCTTATCTATAAATAACTCTCGCATGACAGGTATGAGGACTTTAGACTCAAATTCAGCATTATACATTCAATTAGCTCGAACATCACTAATTTAAGCATCGGAGCTCAGGTATCAACACTCGACTCTTGACCCTTCCTTGCTCGCAGGTACACTATGACTTCCCCGTTTTGCATACCAATTCAAATCAGGCATCGTCACTTCAATTTTCCAATATTGTATCTTTACAACTTGTGTACCAGGATGTGACTTCTGTAACGGTCTATGAGGAGATCAGCATAGTCTTTTGGGTCATAGATGAAGCATGTAGCATATAATGCCGACAAGAGATAGTTATTTATGTAATCGTTGCTGCCAAGGTTCACTACTGTCAATGAGTGTGCTAAATGCTGACTTAAAAATTCTGGTCACCCATTTGGTTCTTGAGCTGGCTCAAGGTTGTTTCAAAATTTTGCACCTGTTTATTTACTGTATAGCGATCTCCCTGTGTCATAGGGTATGTGCATTGAGAAAACGGACATAATAGTTAGAGAAAACACAATTATTTAGAACAGATATTTACCAGATTTCACCCTGTCTCATCGAGAATCCCTGCAGCTGCTGAAGCATAGTTTACTCACCGTAAAACTGTGCTGTCTTCTGTGCGAGTATCTACAAAAGCTGGAAGGTAAGGAAGATCCAGGATTTCCCCTGTAAAAATGCAAACAGTAGCAATTAATGTCAGGGGCAAACTACTTTGTTTAATACTTGCTGCAGTCCAGTCCAGAAGTTAAAAGGTTAAACAGAAAAATGGAATCAAACAAAAAACCAAGAAGTAAGTTACCAAGGAAATCTAACATAGTTTTGCCATTATTAAATCTCCCAGTTGCACCCCCAGAGAAATCGATTCCGTAAGGCACATAATTTGCTTTTGCTAAGGAGTTGAGGTAGTTGTTATTTCCATCATCTACCAATGAATCTTCAAATACAAACATTGCAGGAAATAACAGTGATCCCAGCGCAACATTGGAAGAAACAAAGAGGAAAATGATGCTCGAGAATGGTAAAGCAACCGCTAGTAAGCATGACATATCCATTACCTTAGTTTTCTCTCCTTTCAAACTTGAACCGAATGTTGTTCTAATCTGTAGAGGAGCCAAAGCTAGATATGGCAGAGATGCTATGTTTTTTATTACAAACTGAGAAACGGCTTGGAATCAGCAATGGTCCTTGAAATCTTTCCGTTAGTTTCTTTTTTCCCTATCTTCCTCCTGAATTTGTGACATGCTTGGTCTCTTATCACACCATTTAGTCTCCTACCACACTCTTTTCCGGGCCTTTTTGTACGGTTTTTGCTTTTACTTCAACTCCAGGTCAGTCACCGTCTGTGCTAACTTTTTATTTGTCAATGGTGTTTTACAGCTTGCATTCCATAACTGATAGTTCATTAGTTCATATCATAACCAAACCAGAGAAAGGATCACGCTTATCCAACAGGCTAATGAAAAAGTTCCCTCAGAAGTACACAGTAGAAATATATTTTCACAAGTTTCAATTTAAAAGAAAGTAAATTCAAGGGACAATAAATTAGGGTGCTAAGCCTGGTGACCACTTCAGGAGCCACTGAACCATTGCTGGACGACTCTCAAATTCAATACCTTGTAGTATATAGATAACTGTTGAAGTTGTTGAATGTATGGCTTGAGTTAGCTCTTAAAAATGATTTTGCTTGCAAGAAAAGGAACCAATTTGCCATCTCCTATGAAATTACTTGATATCAATTAGGAAACAATTTACGCTGACTGTTCAAATGAACATAAATAAATACAGGTACATAATTTTCACCAAATGATTTCTAATAAATGAATGTTAACATATTATCACTGTGAGATTTACAATAAGAAAAATACTCATTTAATAAAGGCTTATTAAAAGTTTTGGTCCTTTTATTTTATCGATTTGTACAAGTTAATTTTTCATTTTTTAAAGTGAACAATTTAATTCCCATATTTTATTGAGTTTGACAATTTTAATCATTATGTTAGTCAACCTAACGGCATACTAACGTGACATAGAAAAATTAGTTTTCTTTTTATTGTTATCATAATGATGTGGCACATAAAAAGTAATTTTTAAATATTAAATAACTATTTAAGCATAATTAAGTCATAATTAATAAAAAAATAAGTTTTTTTATTGTTAAATAACCATTTTAGATTTTTTTTCATAAAATTTAAGCAAATAAAAAAATTCAAATTTTTTAAAATTAATTCCATACAAGATTCTACTAAAATTTTAGGTTTTTTCATGAAGTTCAAACACTCAAAAAAAAATTTAGACTAGATAATCTTATTTGAAATTTTTGATAAAATCTCTTGTGAACTTAATTTTAAAAAAAAAATATAATTTTTGTTATACATGTCTTACTTGATTTGAATTTTTTTTATTTGTTTGAATTTTATAAAAAAAATTTAAAATAGTTATTTAACAATAGAAAATTTATTTTTAATTAATTATGACCTAATTATACTTAAATAATTATTTAATATTTAAAAATTAATTTTTTTGTGCCACATCAACATGATAATAATAAAAAAAAAAAAACTAATTTTTTTGTACTATGTCAGTATGCCGTTAAATTGACCATTTAATTGACTNTTCAGAGTCGAGGATGGGAGCTTGTTATAAAGGACGTGTTTAGAGATAGTAAAGCATGTGGTGATGCCTTAGCTAGGAAGGGGCATGTGGCCTCGTTTTGTGTTGTTCAGTTCTTTGTTTGTCCTTTGTGTATTAGGTAGCTTTTGCTTAGGGATTTTTTGGGTGTTTCGACGGCTAGAGTAGTCCCTAGGTAGTTTCTGCACTTTGCTTTTGTTGGGCTCTTGCCCCGTTGTTCAACCAAAAAGAAAAAAAAAAAAAAACAAAAACAAAAGCAAACTGAAAAATAATCAAAAGCAACCCAAAAAAAAGAAAAGATGTGACAATTTATATTACAATTCATGAATGAGAAAGGACAATAATTGGTAAAGTTAAATAAAAACAAAAGATACGGTTTGACTCCATTATTTCTCAACCTTCACTCCACCAACCTTCAACTTGGTTGTGCAAAATAGAGAAAAAATTTGAAGCTACCCAGTTGCATTTTCCACTGAAAGTTAATTTCTCTGCCTGAAGGTTAGTCTTTTCTGACCCTCTTGATCTTGTATTTTCTAGCCCTCTAATTTGTGATTTCTAGTTATCTTTCCTCTCGGTATTGGGTCTTATTCTATCTTAAACTCAGATTAGGAAGAATGCCCTTGAACTAAAAATCAACCATAATAAACAATACAAAAAAACAATGTCTTCTCCTTAGTCTTCTCTAGATGGAGTAGTGCATATCTGTCTTAAAAGAAATAGAAAATTACTGGAAGTGGTGCATATGGTTTCTCTTTCATACTATTTTTTTTTTTAAAGTTTTAGTCGCAAGTGACAAGCTTCATGTTGGAAGCTTTTTATTTGATGAAAATTTGGTGAGAGCTAGTGAGTAAAAACTGATTTCTTTGCTTGTTGTTGATATAATTACCATAGAGGATTCTAAATTTCTAATTGTGCACCATGAATTTTCTTTGTACTATTCCTTTCTTTAGTTATGCTTTTCCACTATTGATTAGATTATTTTAGAGCAACAAATAAGAGAATAAAGTTATATGTTATATTTAGATAGATCATATTTTCATTTTACTTTAGAAACATGTAGATAAAGACTCGTAGCCCCATTTGAAGTACTTTGGGAACTTGAAGCAATGAGCTACAAATTTGAAAATGCTGAAGTTTTATAAATGCTCTCATTTGTTATTTTCATGGTATTTTGGATGAAAAAAATAGAATGATTATCTTAAGCTATAGAGTTTAGTTTATTTTTTAGTTACATATTTGTATTATTATTTTTGGGATACAGGTATGAGTTCAAGTAGGGGGAAAGAAATATTAATAGAGGAAGATCCAAAGGAGAAAAAAAAAAGAAAAACAGATCCTGGTTGGACTTATGGAGAAATGTTGGGTGGAAATAGACAACATGTACAATGCAATTTTTGTCATAAAATAATGAAAGGTGGTGGTGTGACTAGATTGAAGCAACACTTAGCTGGGGGTTATCCCAATGTTGAGAAATGTGAAAAATGTCCTTTAGAAATTTCTAAGAAAATGAGAGAACTTTTGAAGGGCAAAAAGAAAGAGAATGAACAATTAGCTACTGCAAGAGCTGAAATGAGGGAAAATCTAATGGGTGGAGCTAGAAGAAGAGCTGGCATTGAAGAGATATCATCTGAAGATTCAGATGATGATATGACAATTCGAGAGAAAGAAGAGTTAGAATATGCAAAACAGATATCTATTGAAGATATACACAGGGCAGAAAGAGGACATCAATATGGTCATTTTCAACCAATATCAAAGAAAGGAAAAAGACCTTTTTTTCGTAGTGAAAGTGTAAAAGAGTCTACAAGCAAAATCTTTAGCAAAAAAAAAAGAAAAGGGTCCAACCAAGGAAGAGATGAATCCTTCAATATATCGCCAACGAGATGTTTATCAACAAAAGTTGCACCATTTGTAGAATCCCAAAAAATGGACAAAGTCAGCAAAGCAAGCAATTGGTAAATTCTTTATTTATCAAAATATTCCACCAAACAAAGCCCAAGGTCCTTTTTATGATATCATGATTGATGAAATTGCACATGCGGGTGTTGGGGTGCAAGATCCTACTCCTTATGATATTGGTGGCCCAATTCTTGATGATGAAATAGGAGAGATAAAAGAATATATAGAAAATTTTAAGAATAAATGGGCAATTTATGATGTCACAATTATGTGCGATGGTTGGCAATCTATATCCCGTTTAACAATCATAAACTTTTTGATCTACTGTGATGGGAGAATAGTTTTTCACAAGTCAATTAATACAAGTGGAAGAGAAAAAGATGCCAAGTATATTTTTAGCTTGATGGACCAAGTGATTGAAGAAATCGGTGAAACTAATGTTGTGCAAATCAGTACAGATAAGGCATCTGCATACAAGAAGGCTGGTGAGTTATTGATGCAGAAGAGACCACACTTGTATTGGACTTCTTGTGCTGCTCATTTTCTTGATCTAATATTACATGATTTTGCAAAATTTAAAGAAGTTGAGAAGGTTTTGGAAGATGCTAAAAGGTGCACCAATTTTATTTACAATCATTCCAAAATTCTTCACATGATGAGAACCTATTGCATATGAGAGTTGATTAGACCTGCTCAGACACGGTTTGCAACCAATTATATTGCTCTTGCAAGTCTTATGGAGCAGAAAAATGGGCTACAAAGAATGGTTACTTCAGATGAATGGTATAGGAATTCAGCTAATAAGGATTTAGCTGGAGCACGAGTTCATGCCACTATACTAGATCCAAATTTTTGGAAGAATGTTAAGAAAATTGTTGATATACATATACCAATTGCTAAAGTTCTAAAGCTGGTTGATGGAGAAAAGCAAGCTACAATGCTATATGTTTATACAGCAATGTGCAAAGCAAGATCAACAATTCAAGAGATGGCTCCTCAGTCAGGCAAAAAGTATCTTGATATGATTGACTATCGTTGGCATAAACAAATAATCAGTGATATTCATATGGCAGGTATTAAATATTTGATTATACATTTTTATTTATGTTATTTTTGTAATACATTCATATTTATTTCATCTTTAACTATAGTAATTGATATTTTATTCTTGATTTATACATGAAAAAAGCATATTACTTGAATCCATCATATCAATACTCTGAAAACCTTGGAGCTCAAGAACATTTGTTGAAAGCGCTTAAGCATGTGATTTCTAGATTAGAGCCAAGCTCAACTAAAGCTTCCTATGCACTCAATGAGGTATTTATAATTTTTTCTTTATCTTTCTCATTTGTGATAAGAACATCTAATAATTACCTGCACTAAATTTTTTATGTAGGTCAAAATATTTCGAGATGCCATGTATGGATTTTCCAACAAATTAGCTATCAAAGGAAGAGATAAAACAGATTCAGGTTTGACTTATTATATTAGTAAAAAAAATTGCTATGTGTATATGGAAACATTTCAATATATTATTAATTAATTTCCACCAATTTTAATTTGCAGCTGAATGGTGGCTTATGCATTGCACTGATGCTCCAAATTTAAGAAAAATTGCAATAAGAATATTGTCACAAACAGCTTCGTCTAGTGGGTGCGAAAGAAATTGGAGCACATTTGCACTTATTCACACAAAAGTCTGCAATCGTTTGAATTATGATAAACTAGATAAGCTTGTTTTTGCACAATATAACATGCAATTGAAATTGAAGCATATTATGAAGGAGCATAATGAACAAGGTGCTGACTTCAAAGCAATAGATTTGACCACAATTTTTGAAGAATATGATGATATTTCAGAATGGTTAGATGATCCTGATGATGCACTATTAGATGAATTGGATGAAGATACTGGAAATATTAGGCCAAATACTTATTTGGCTACATTTGCTAATCGATGGTCAGATTCACAAACTACTCAACTAAAAATTAGTGGAAAGCAACCAAATAGAATAACTACAGATGAGGAGTTTGAAAATTTGAAGAGAGGATCAACACATCGTGGATTTTCACCTACTGCTGATGTTGATGAGGAATTAGATGATGATACTGATACTGATACAGGTGATGGTGGTGAAGTAGGTGGTGAAAATGTCATAAGTACTGATAGGGGTGGTGAAAGAAGTCATAATTCACCAGGTACGGTTTTCACATCAGAACAAGAATTTCAATATTGCACTGAAGATATTGATCATGGTTATAGACCTTTTGACTATAATAGACCAAGTGATAATGATGTTGAAATGCAAGATGTTGAAGAATTGACTTCTTATTTTTCTTCACTTAATACCCGTGGATGTGAGTCTAATATATTTGGTTATAATTTATCATCTTCAGCATATGGTCAGAGTTTTGGGCATGATTCATCATCCTCTACACATAATTATGACTCATTATACTCATCATCCTCACAGGTTGATTGGCGTCCTCCAACATATTACATAGAGGATTTTGAAAAATTTAAGAGGGATTATGATAATTTTTACTGCTCTTACATAACTTGGATTAATTATTGTGACTATGTGGAGCGGCATTATCAATTTCCTCGTAGATTATATCCAAGTTCTAGATATTTACCCCCTAGACATTCTACTGCTAATTGATTTAAACTTTTTAATATGTTTTTGTTGATTGTGTATTATGTAATTTGAAACTTAAAGTATAATATGTACTTTTCATTAAGTTTTATGTATCTCAAATGTTTTAAACATTTTTGGACATTGATTATATTAATGTTATTTGGTTAAAAATGTAATTATTCAATATTATATTATCTAATTTTATATATTTTTATCACTATTATTATGTTAGAATATTTTAAAATTAAAAAAAGTTATTGCTTAAAATTATTTAAAACGTTTCTTAAAAAATCTTCCGTTTCCACGAAATTTCTGAAACGTTTCCGTTTCTTGAGTGACCGAAACGGTACCTCGACACGACATTTAGTTCCTTGCTTATACTTGTCATGTGGGGGTTATTTATAGGTGATGTTTGAGGGACATGAAGGGCATAAGCAGATTTGCTGGTGTGGGCCTTTGACTAAAGGGGCCTGAAAGCTAGTGGGCCAAATATTGGGTATCTACAATTTGATTCATTCAAATTTTTCAATACATGTTTCAACTGTTTTTTCTTATTGGAATTTCTGATTTAGAGGCTGAAAGTTAGAAGTGTATAAGAAACATGAAGCAGAAATGTTTTCTGCAGAAACAAGACTTCTTAAACTCTCTTAAATACCAAACTTTCATTCCATTGATGTCTCTCTGTACTCATTCCAATTGAGATTTTTGGGTGGTAGAACTGTTACTGTTTTTTGGACCCCTTTATGATGAGATCATTGTAATATCTGTTGTTAAATCAATACTTATATACAATCAACCAACTCATGGAATTTATTATCAGAGGCGTTTTTCTATAATTCATGTTTGGTTAGACCAAGAAAACTTAATAAGAAGGAAAAATAAATAAGCATTGCAAAACTTTTGAAATTTTTGTGAATTCTTCTCTTTAGTGCGTTCGTATGTGTATATACTTTCAAGAAAAAGAAATTGGCTTGAATAAGAAAATTCAATTTCCAAATTCTTCTCCCACAATCTGTAGAAGCTTTCTACAGCATATACTTAATTTTATCTATTTATAGAAACCATGATTTTTGTTTCATTTTTTGGCCATTCCATTTGTGCAGATCAGAACATGCCAAAGTTTTTCTAACTTTACACCCATGACATATCTTTAAGGGGCTAGGTGATCAGTCCCTCAGCTCTCTATTGGAGGAAAACCAAGAAGCATGCAATTTTTTTAAAAATAAAAATAAAAAGGTTAATGGCAACTTGGACTACTAGAAGATGCATAATAATAGAAGAAGAATCATATTGGAGGAAAAGAAGAAAAAGTCTACCATAATAAGTTGAAGAAAGATTTTAAAAGACTGTCATTTGAAGGGAAAGATTTTAAAAGATTATAATAATGTGTATAGTTCTTTATAACTTTGATTATTCAAAGCTAGACCAGCTTGTTAAGTTTAAAAAAGAGGTTTTACCAGAGACATTATACCTTGCATTTTCAAGATANCTTCATTTTATTGAACAAAACCAACCAGCACAGGCTCTATAAACCACATTCAACTGCTCCAAGCCATTTGAACACCCAACTCCAAACATTCTCCATAGAAAATATGGCAGCAATATTCCAGTTCTGTAGGGATATTCATCTCCTTCCTTGCTTTGCCCAAACCATAATATTCTTGTTTCTTACAATCCCCAATGCAACTCCATTAGACTTCAACTATACACAATTTGGTTATAGAGATGGTACCTTGAATTCTGAAGGAGATGTTTATTATTGTCGTTGCCTAAGTTTCGGTGAGGTAGGCAACCTGCAAAAGAGATAGGGACGGTAAGGGAGGCCGGAGCTGGAGCTCCGGCGCCACCTCCGACGCTCAAGTTAGGGAGATTGGCAAAGAGGATGAGAGGAAGAAAAAGGGCGTGAGAAGCCCTAGAGAAAGAGAAAACGTGAGGGCCTCCTCCTTTTTGTGTGTTCTCAAAAGATTAAGTAAAATATTGCATACCTTAGCAAGGGTACTATTGTATTTTTACTGTAGCAATGAGTAATGAATATTTTGGGTATTAACATATTCCAAGTTCATATTTGGCTGGATAAGATTTGAGCAGAGATGATTAATCATAGTAGCCACTTCATTGCTGTGACCCAATAAAGTAGTGATAATTCCCTTGTGAATTAGTATATCCACATCTCTCTCACTATTGATAAGGAAATCTAAGACCTTCAAGTAATCCGTAATGTAGGTCTCGGAAGGATAATGACCTTGCTCAAATGCAACTATATTTCTCAAATGAATCTCAGTCCTATCAGATACATCAAGGCGTGGCATTGTCAAGAGACCTTTAACATATTGTAACTCAAGTAAGCATTTGTTTTTTTTTGTTCACCTTGAACTCCACTCCTGCCTCAACTAGCTCACTTGCACTATATAGATGCTCCAATATTTTTCCCACTTCTGATCTTCCTCGAAATTTTTGGCTTGGTGATAAGTAAAATATCCTTAGCAGATCAGTGAAATGCCTCACACTCAGACCATCAGGTTGTATTTCTTGCGGGTTGAGGTCCTTAAAGTACTCGAAAGTAATCTGAAGAAATGAGGGGAAATCAGGATAACTGATAGTTGCAAGGTTGTAGAGACCTTTAAGAACAAAGAATGGAAGCTGATTCTCAACTAAGATCAAGTCGTGTGCTACATCCTCTGCGAGCCATGGTTTTAAGAACAAAGGATCCCTTTCTCTCCATTGGTCCGCCATGTAATATCTAAGGAAATGCTTAATTATGAAGCAAGCATCAATTAGAATCATTCTCACAAGATCATCACTCTTCTGTTGAATGTTCTCTGCATAGCAATTTCGAATTTTTGCTTCCCACTCTTTGAGTTTGCTAATACAGAACTCCAATGTTAGCCCAGTCCCATCAAGAAAGCTCTTAAGGTAAATCAATTTAATCTGTTGCATTGATTCCATTGATTTCAACCTCTTTTCTTCATGGTGAAAGGGACCAATTGAAATGACACGAGGCGTATAGGTTGCTTCGTTTATTCGGCGAACTTTCAGAGGTGCCCTATAGATACATTGCTCAGGCACTTTAGGATTCTCCAATTTATCGATCATCACTCTCACAGAGTCGACCAAAGCTTTGTGTTGACTTTTGTTTTCAAACGATTCACTCTCCTGTCTCCCCATTTTCTTAATTCACTGTCTTGATTAAGCAACCTGAAAGATAAAACCAAAACCTACTTTATCTTGGTCTCAGAAAAAAAATAATTAACCCTCTCTTTCGGACTGCTTTGATCCATGATTT
>QAOA01008427.1:0-14285 GCA_003255065.1 Cercis canadensis
TTCTTAGCAAATAAATAACAACTGAGGAGGATGAAGAGGAGCTAGAGCTGGAACTAGGGTGAAAATGTAAAAGAAATTGGCCAATTTCGGTTTTGAATGCCTCCTGGAGAAGAAGAGTGGTTTGATAATGGGGCCCTAAGCATGGTAAAATTTTATTTTATTGAATAGTTAATAGCTTTGATGGTATATTCACAACAAAAGCATGACATCCTATGCCTAAGATTTATTTGTGCCCACTTCCCACCTCACACTTATCTGTCCTCTCATATACCCTTTGTTTTCTGCAATGAACTTTTTGTTTCCTTCTCTAGAAATGGGCCCCACCGCTTGGTAAAAACAGGGGTGGCTTCACCACCGCTTAGTAAAAGCTTTTCTCTTTTCCCCTTAACATGGTCTTCTCTACTCTAGTAGCCATAACCATTGGAAATGAAGACAGTGAAGCTCAGTGACTGGTTCAACCATGGAGAGCACCGACTCATCGACCGGTTCATAGCAACCCAATCTGCCACTTGGATTCTAGTTCCACCCCACCGACGAAGAGCTCATGGTTCACTACCTCAAGAAGAAAGCCTCCTCTGCTCCTGTCCCTGTCGCAATCATCACATTTCAATGTCTTGGACCAGTGGAAAGCGTTTCGTGCATGTCCCTGAAATGGGTACGTGCTGGAATTTGCAGTCCCGGTGCTTCTAAACTCTGATATTCTTTTAATGCATATCTTTCATGGAGCAATATCTCATTAAAGTCACCATGTATCAGAACAAGTTCTTCCAAATTAGGCATTCTATGAAGGATCCAAAATGAAATGCTAGCTTGTTCTTCATCGAAGTAATGCAGCCCGAGAAGTTTGAGCCTCTGGAAGTGTTCCATGGAAAATTGATCAAACCAATTTATTATAGAGTCAGTATTGTTTATTGACAATTGCTCCAACTTAGAGAAGACCTAGTAAGGCAATTAGAGGAAAGTAAATACATATGACTTCCAATAAATTTAAAAGTAGAAGAAAAAAGGAGCATTATGTACGAGTTATGGAACATATATATATATATATATATATATATATCTTTAAAAAAGTAAAAGGAAAAAAGAAAAGTATAATAAAACAAAGGCTGCCTTGTGAAAAATGTGTGACTTTTAATACAAACGATATAACATTTACAGTGTATCTAAGTGCTAAAAGATTTTACTTTTCACTTAGAACAAAATTTAACATTGTAAACAATAGGCCTAAGGCCTTCTTTTTATTTTCATGAATGAATATTTCTCATAAATCATCTTAAACAACAATACTTCAATCAAATTTTGGGGTGTTTTCATTATTTATTTATACTAAAAGATAAAATGATTTTTTTTTTTGCAAAGAAAATATCAAATGTAGTTAAACATAAAATCATTATAAAAAATCAAATATGATCTTTGATTTCTTCCTCCTAATTATATAATATGAAAATGAAAATGATATGATAGGGAGGGAAATATTTTGGGCCCCTTCATCAATTCTCACATCTCCTCAAACTCTCATCCATTCTTCCTCTCTTCTTCATCTACTCAAATTACTAAGTATACCAAACATAATTAAAGAGTAATGTTTACCCCTTTACCCCTACTAAACATGCCTTAAATGTTAATGCCATCAGTCAATAATCATTTATACACTCTGTTACGTTAAAAATAAATAACACTACTGTATGAGTGATTGTTTGAAATATTAAAATAGACAGAAGAAAGTACACCTCAAACCCTCAAATGACAACCTAACAAACATAATTTTCTTATATTCTATTTGCATGCATGAAGCAGCAATTGTGTTTTTCCTTAATAAGTGTAATTACACCAAGAGAAACTTGTTCATAGATGTACAGAACAAAGAAATTGTTTCAAATATTCACAAACTTGTTAAGAGATTTATAATTAAGCTGCTAGCAAACATTACTTTTTTTTTTTTAGCAAAAAGGTCCTTTAGTAACTTACTTAATTTTAGTATTCACTAAAAAAAATTATTAGACTGACAAAAAATAGACAGGAAAACTCTAAACCGAAGAAACAAGAGTTTGTACCTTTTCCACCAGGAGATGGGCTGCTTAATTGAGATATCAGGACCATGCTCTTGATGTGTTTCTTTGTAACTGAATAATTTTGTCCCAAATACATTCACTTCACTATTTATATAAACATTTAATGTCTTCAATACTGGCCATTCTACAGTATGTTCTCCAAGGTAGAAGCTCTTTAGTTTGGGTACATTCCAGATTTTCAAAGAGGTTAGTTTTGGGAACACAAAACTAACTGACATTGCTTGTCCTTCCTCCTTTGCCACAATTTCTTCAGACCTACAATTATCAATGTTCAACTCTTGAAGTTGCGTTAAACCTTTTGCTATATTGGCTGGGAACAAACTTGTAAGCCTTCCACACCCAAGAGCACTTACAACTTGTAAATTTTGGAAGCTGACAACCCCTTGGTGGTCCTTATTCTAGACATGATTTGGTAGACAATTTAGTGTCAGTTATCTCAGCCGACTTACTAGTACAACATTTGTTTCTTCAATGTTTATTTCTTCCAAATCAAACACCACTTCTGCGCTAAAGCCGTACATAATTTCCAGCTCTTCCAAGTTGATCAAGGACTTGAGTACATTAAATGGTATAACATTCAAAAGAAAATCGCACCAATCCACCACTAAAGATGTCAAATGTTTAAACTCCTTTGTATGAACTTGGCTATGACATAACTTCTCTAACTCAGGAAATTCTGATAATTTTGAAAGCTCAAAGCTACGAATACCAACCTACAGTTGCAGCCATTGTATGAAATTATTTGGAGCACTCAGTACAAACAACAAAATAGGCTCATGCATGAACTTTCAATTTACATACATACACCTATAATCACCTGCAGCTTAAATTTCGTTCGGTTTAATCTTCATCAGTTTTGGAAGTAGAACCCAAGTATGAAAGCACATTATATGCAAATGTATTTACATGTAAAAGATATAGTATATAATGAACATATTTTATCATAATAAACATATTCTTATTTAAATTTTTTTAAGTAACAGTGAATACATACCATGTCTATGTACATCTTATGTATGGTTGCATTAAGATTGCCTCCCAGTACCATCCATCTCCTTGATCTTCTACTTGCAATCTTTGCATTTTTGGAGTGCTAGGGATTCCTTCAGAGAATGTTTTCATATAGGGGCACTGACTCACAGTTACA
The DNA here is from genome assembly GCA_003255065.1 of Cercis canadensis. Taxonomy (NCBI): domain Eukaryota; kingdom Viridiplantae; phylum Streptophyta; class Magnoliopsida; order Fabales; family Fabaceae; genus Cercis; species Cercis canadensis. Next base: position 3,220 of record QAOA01008427.1, read on the forward strand.
TTTTCCAATGAAGGAAACTTGAATTCATAGTTTCCAGATGAGAAGCTTATCAAGCTTGATAACTGCTGAAGTTCCAGAATTTTCAAATCGCTAAATATAATCTCATCTCCAACTTCATCATGAGCCTCATTTGCTACTATCTCTTATTCTATCATGGTGCATTCCCTTATTTTCATTTTCTTGAGTTAAACAAGACTTTTTGCTGTTGATGATGTTATCAAATGTAACAATCCATCACATTTCAAAACTTCCAGATTTCGCAAGTCATTGAATGATACTGAGGAAGGCACTACATTTTTTAGGCCACAACATTTCTGTACCTCTAAGATTTGAAGATTCATAAGACATTTGTTCGATTTGTAGCCTTCTTTACATATATCCTCCAATTCAGGAAGGTCCCATAGTGATAATTTTTTGAGCTGCAAATGATCATTGATCGATCTGTTTTCCTTCACTGGAAAATGTCTCTTTAAAGTAACTTAAGGCCACAACAAAAACTTCAAGATTGGGTATTCTTTGAACCAACAACCAATACGGAAAACTATCTTGTTCTTCATAGAAGCATTGTAATCCGAAGATTTTGAGGCTGCGGAAGTGTTCTATGGAGAATTGAGCAAGCCAGTCCATGATATGGTCTTTATTGTTTAGTATTAATGACTCCAAGTTGGGGACGACCTAGTAAAACGATTATGCAAATGTTAGACAAGAGCTTTTATAAAGAATAAATTTGTTAATAACATTATGCCGCCACCCAGTTTTATGCTACAAAATCTCTATTCTCTTTTAATTTTTACCCATTTTGAATGACACTAATATCATTAAATTCTCCGTTTGTTCTTCTTTTTTTATTTTACTTTTTTAACTGTGAAAACTAGACCAAACACTTTTTTAAATAAATTTCAGAGGTAAACATTGTAACGAAACAATGGTTCACTTGTGATAACTCTCTTGCTTTTTCTAAAATGGCACAGCGTATACACATATGTGAGATGCACAAAGATGTAAAAATATACAAAGGGTTTAATTTGAGTTTAATGGTGCAGGTTTAAGCATTTTAAGAATTTACTGCTTATGATATATTTTGGGGATAAGCCAATTGAAGTCCTTGATCTTTATCTATTTTTTTCACTGAATTTAATAAATTTTATATTTAAATCTTTATGTTATCTAGTAACAAAAAAAAAAAAAGCCTAATATATAAGCGTACAATATAGATGATACATCATAACATCTATTATTTCATCTGACAATTGGGCTTAGGCCCTATTGATCACAAAAAGAAAAAAGAATTGTAAGTAAAAATCAATTTCAAATATCATTCTAAAAGTGTGAATAAAAATATACTAAGTAAGTTTTGTCAAAATTATATCTATTTGAAAGCATTAGGGTTTAAAAATTGTGTAAGTTTATACTAATTTATCCACTATGAAAAATACCATTAGCATTTTCGTTTTTTTCTTTTCTGTGCGGAACATTAGCAATTTTAAGGCATATGATTTTACAATTTTTAATATGATTTTCAATTAAAAGTTGAATATTAATTAAAGGGCTATATTGATTGAGTTAAGGAATTTTTATTTTATTTTATTGCAGGCTATACAAGAAGAAAATGCCTATTTTTTCTTATTATTCCATCCCATTTAGTTCTCTTATGATTTGTACTTAGGACCTTTACAATAGAATATTCAATGCTCAACAATACTAAATATTTTCTGAATGACTCTTTAACCAGAGGGACACTTTTAAACAAGTAACTAAAGGCATATAGTTCCTTTTCAACTAAGAAGATGAGAAATCAATAATTTTGTCCCAAATACATTCACTTTGCCTTCAATAGAAACACTTAATTCCTTCAATACTGGCCATTCTACAGTATGTCTTCCTGGGTAGAATCTCTTAAGTTGTGGTACCCTCCAAATGAACAAAGAGGATAGTTTTGGGAACACAAAACTCACTGACATTGCTTGCCCTTCTTCCTTTGTCACAATTTCTTCAAACCCACAAAAATCTATCTCCAACTCTTCGAGTTGTGTCAAACCTTTGGCTACATTGGCTGGGAACAAGTATGATAGTCTTTGACACTGAAGAGCACGAACAACTTGTAAATTTTGGAGGGTAACAACTCGGTGGTCCCTATTCCAAACATGCTTCAGATTTGGCAGACCACCTAGTATCAATTTTTTCAGCTTAGCAGTTAGTATGACATTTTTTTTCATCAATTTCTTTTCCTTCCAAATGAAAAACAACTGCGCTGCTGCAATTCTGAACTTCCAACTCTTCCAAGTTGATTAAGGACTTCAGAACACTAAATGGTACTACAGTTGAAAGAAACTCACACCCATCGACCACTACAGATCTCAAATTTTTGAATTCCTTTGTAGAAACTTAATATCATTCTAAAAGTGTGAATAAAAATTTACTAAGTAAGTTTCGTCAAAATTATATCTATTTGAAAGCATTAGGGTTTGAAAATTATGTAAGTTTATACTAATTTATCCACTATGAAAAATACCATTAGCATTTTCGTTTTTTTTCTTTTCTGTGTGGAACAGTAGCAATTTTAAGGCATATGATTTTACAATTTTTAATATGATTTTCAATTAAAAGTTGAATATTAATTAAAGGGCTATATTGATTGAGTTAAGGAATTTTTATTTTATTTTATTGCAGGCTATACAAGAAAAAAATGTCTATTTTTTCTTATTATTCCATCCCATTTAGTTCTCTTATGATTTGTACTCACAACCTTTACAATAGAATATTCAATGCTCAACAATACTAAATATTTTCTGAATGACTCTTTAACCAGAGGGACACTTTTAAACAAGTAACTAAAGGCATATAGTTCCTTTTCAACTAAGAAGATGAGAAATCAATAATTTTGTCCCAAATACATTCACTTCGCCTTCAATAGAAACACTTAATTCCTTCAATACTGGCCATTCTACAGTATGTCTTCCTGGGTAGAATCTCTAAGTTGTGGTACCCTCCAAATGAACAAAGAGGATAGTTTTGGGAGCACAAAACTCACTGACATTGCTTGCCCTTCTTCCTTTGTCACAATTTCTTCAAACCCACAAAAATCTATCTCCAACTCTTCAAGTTGTGTCAAACCTTTGGCTACATTGGCTGGGAACAAGTATGATAGTCTTTGACACTGAAGAGCACGAACAACTTGTAAGTTTTGGAGGGTAACAGCTCGGTGGTCCCTATTCCAAACATGGTTCAGATTTGGCAAACCACTTAGTATCAATTTTTTCAGCTTAGCAGTTAGTATGACATTTTTTTCATCAATGTCTTTTCCTTCCAAATGAAAAACAACTGCGCTGCTGCAATTCTGAACTTCCAACTCTTCCAAGTTGATTAAGGCCTTTAGAACACTAAATGGTACTATAGTTGAAAGAAACTCACACCCGTCGACCACTACAGATCTCAAATTTTTGAATTCCTTTGTAGAAACTTGGCCATGCCATAATTCTATTAACTCAGGAAATTCTTCTTGTTTCAACAGCTCAAAGCTTCGTAACCCAACCTATAGAAGACAATTATATATATATATATATATATATATATATATATATATAAAAGGAGAGAGAGAGGGAAACGATGTGTCTATGTGAGAGGGATATGCAGCATTTTTGTAACTTTTACTTTCTTGTTAGTGTCTCCCATTACTATAACCATTAACCATGTGTTACTTAATATGGATCATATCCTTTCTTGAAAAATAATGTGGGAATGGAGGAGGGAACAGCTGCATACCTTATTTGCATGCATCTTCTGTACAGTTTTATTAAAGTCACCCTCCCAATACCTGTACTGCTCTCGTTCTTCTACTTGTACATTCTGCAGCTTTGGTGTCACGGAGACTCCCTTAGAGAATATCTTCAAATTGGGGCATTCACATATAAGTGCATTATCGAGATATGGGAATTTGAAGCCATAATTCTCTTAGCAAAAGCTTTCCAACGACTGTAAATTTCTGTGTTTTAAATTTTTCATTTTGCGGAATGTGACGTGACGTTCTTGTAGATTCTTGATACATGGTTCCACTTTGTAACCTTCTTTGCTTATTTGCTTCAATTTAGGAAGTTGCTCAAGTGATAAAATTTTGACCTGTACCGCATTGCCATGTTGTGTTCCCTCACCACCTAGTTTCTCATAAGGGAATATCTCTTCAAATGAATTAAATACCTCAAGAGTTTCCACATTGGACATTCTTTGAAAGAGTGAGTATGAAAAACTCATTTGTACTTCCTAAAAGAATTGTAGTCACAAAATTTTTATTTTGCTAACTTTTTGAAAAGTCTGACATCCAAGTCATTAGAGACTAATCGCAATCTAGTGTCAACTCTTGTAAGTTAGGGATTACCTGAGAAACCAATTGAAACAAACTTGTTACAAATATAAAAAAAAAAAAAATTAGTTAAGAATATGTATGTATATGGTTATACTATGAGCATATTCTTTCACATGTTACCAATGATATTTAAACATAGAACCTCCATAATAGAGTACCAAGTGCTCAACCACTGGAATGTCCCTTTGGGGACTACTATGTGCATATTCTAATACAAATATATCAGAATTTATATACTATGTTTTTAATGATAAAATTTGTATACACATTAATCCATTCTACGCCATATTTAATAAGAAATCTTTACCACAATCCTTTTCCCTTTTATTTTTAACCATATAACTAAATTGGAATTAATAAAGGTTTTCGTTAACGTGTTGACAAAGCTTAAATGAGGTGACCCATACTTTAAAACCAGCATAAAGCATATTTAAACTAAAATGCTAGTAAATACAGCTGCTCTTATTATGGGTGTTTTTATCCGTAAAATTAACATTGATGTTAGGCAAAAAGAGAATGAAAGAAGCATTGATATTGATTAGGCTTAATTGCAATTTTAGTCCCCTTATTTTAACTACTTGAACGTTTTGGTCCCCCTTCTTTAAAAATGAACTATTGAGTCCCTTCATATTCATAAAATGTACAAGTTTAGTCCATTTATCTTTAAGTCAAAATTCCTAGGTTTATTTCAAGGTGTAAATATATCTGATTCATAATCCTACCGTTCAGATTGAAGTGTTACATCTTGTGAACCTCCTCACTAAATTTTAGCTCGATCTAACGGTGGGACTCAACCCATAATACTAAAACCATAATTTTTCATTTAACCAAAAATTTAGACTTTTTCATCATTAGATTGAGCTGAAATTTAATGGGAAGATTCACAAGACGTAACTCTTCAATCTGAACGGTGGGATTATGAATCAAAGAACTTTACACCTTAAAATAAACCTAAGAATTTTGACTTAAAGATAAATGGACTAAACTTGTACATTTTATGAATATAGAGGGACTCAATAGTTCATTTTTAAAGAAAGGGGACCAGAATGTTCAAGTGGTTAAAATAGGGGGACCAAAATTGCAATTAAGCCTATTGATTATTGATGCATGAATCCTACAAACATTAAAGGACCGTTAACACGTGCCCTAGAAGACCTTTAAATAAATGCTTGACTGGACTAAATTGTCTAACTCTTTAGTTAATTTTCCTTTCTGTTCAAATTATTCCCTGAATCTAAAGATATCTTCTGTTTTAGTTGTTCTAGTATTAGATATCTTTTGGTTGCTTGCATTAGTTTGCATACTCTCTCTATTTTTCTCTCTCTTAAAGGATTGCAAAGTCCAATCTTCAATCTAAAACATCTAGATATGATCATTTATATATTTTTAAAATTCATTTGATTTTTCATTATTAGTTATTTAAGTAAACTTAACTCCTTTAATTATTGCAACTAGAGAGTGTAAATCCACATTGAAGTGGAGACCAGCAATGAAGTTAAATCACACATCCCATGAACTTAAGGTATAGAATCTAGCGTTATGCATCTATAGTATATGTTAAGGGTCTAGGCTTTAGGATTTATGATTTATGATTTATAATTTAGGGTTTAAGGTTACGACTCAAGGGTTTAAGGTTTAGGTATAGGGATAAGCATCTACGGTTAAGCTTAGGGGTCTAGGGTTTAGGGTTAAGGCTCTAGGGTTTACAATTTAGGAATTAAGGTTAAGCATCTAGAGTTTAGGTTAAAGATCTAGGGTTTTGAGTTAAGGATCTAAGTTTTAGGATTAAAGGCCAAGGGTTTAGACCTTAGGGTTTTAGGTTTAGGATCATGCCCAAGGTTTTAGGTTATGATTTATCATCTAGGGTTTAGGATTTATGATTAAGGATGTAGAGTTTAGGGTTTAGGGATTTTGATTAAGTATCTAGGGTTGAGGTTAAGGGTCTAGGGTGGGGTTTAACTTTACGATTCTAGGGTTTATTATTTTTGAATAGGCTTTGTCGCAACTTCCTTTTCGGAAGTGTGATGATACGAGGCGGCGAGAAGAAGATTTGTAAAAGTGTAAGTTTGGAAAAAAATTTAATAAAAAAAAAAATGATTGAAGAAAATTGATGTAGTCGCCACTAATCGATTTAAGGCATGATTGGATGCCTATAAAAAAAAATTTAGTCTACATTATTAGAGTTTGGTAAGGGAGTTGGTTTTGTGTAGAAAAAGTGTTAGCACCCTATGACACAAACGGTTACCAATTTAATTTTATGTCATCTAAAAATTGTTGAAAAAAATTAGTCCTAATATTATATTTTAAAATAACATAATGCTTTGTTAGGCCCCGTCAGTACTTCCGGCAAAGCCTAAAGGATACCTCAAGACTATTAGATAGAGTTCGTGATTGTCATTTCAATCTTATCCCAATCTATTCCGTCATAAATGATTTTTAGCGATCTCACTAACTAAGTGATAACTAGATACATGAAAGGTAATTTATTATGTATTCAACAAATGAGTTTGAGATTTGTGGCAAAAGATTTTTATCGGAGATATTTCTTTAAGTCCACCAATACATCTAGAAAGACTAAACGCTCCTCATCTCTGGAATGCCAAGGAATCATTGTCATCACAACTATCCTTAATTATTCTCTCGTTGGTAATCTTATTCTAGCATAAGTAAAGATAATGACAAAATGTAACGAGATGAATTACAATGTAGCAAATAAATGTTAGAGAAACAATAATTAAACAAATAAAAATGATATTAGGAATTTCATTGGCCATTCTAGTACCTCAGGAACATTAGAAAAAATTGTCAACACAATTATTCCCTAACTTAATCCATCATCAGGCTTTGATTTTATTTTATTCACAAGGTAAAATGAAAAAATCATGACAACGAAACGCATAGGGTAAATAAATAAAAAAATTAAAGGCATGCTTATATAAAAAATAATATTAATNACTCTAACCCAATAGATCCTAACCCATTCAACCTAAGACCCATAGGTGGTGTTTGGTACCAATTATCCAATTTCATGGGAATCCTTACTTTCCTGGGAATCCTATTCCCAAGAATGAGATTACTAAGAAAGTTGATATTCCCATGTTTGGTTAACACTCAACTTTCCTAGGAATATCCTCCCTCTCTCTCTCTCTCAGCCCAAGAAGTTCTTTCAAGTGTATTTGGCAAACCCCTATACTACATTCAGTTCAATGCATTATAAGTTAACTATAGGCCATAAATTATGTCATGCATTCTCTAAATTGAAGATGAGAATGGTTGAAATCAGTTACCAGTTTCCTCGTCCACCCTTGATTTCCACCCTTCACACCTAAGAGCAGAACCCCACTGCATTCTATAGCAAGTGTTCTGCTTAATTACTGGTTTCTCATTCCAATCCCCTTCAGCCTTGGATTGGGGGCTCCTCTTTGTTCACCGTCTTCAACCCCTGTAACTCCATCATAAACTGCGACACCATCATCGAATCATCCCCTTCCTTCACAATTGCTATTTGGGGATAATGTTCTACGTGAGCCCAACGTGGTGTCCTCACCACCATTAAGTGCGACCACAACGTCAACCCACATGGAAGCACCATGACCCCATTTCGCTCCCAAAATTCAAACCCAAAAAAGCAAAATCGAGTGTGGGCACGAATCGGAGAGATTCTCCTGAAAATGAGAGGAAGAAAGAGAGTGTGCGTGTTTTTGGATGAAAGAAGAAGCGAGAAACCCAAATGGAGGCCCAGTGTTGGGCGCTCCAAACCTAGTGCTGAGCGCTAGCACCTCCATTACCAAGAAAGTTGGATTCCCAACTCTTGCGGTAGGAAAGTTTTATTGCCATTTTGTGTACAAATTTCATTCCTAGGAATAATTTTGTATCTCTTGCACCAAACATGGGAAAGTTTTATTCCCACCTTACTTTCTCAGGAATCTTAAAACATAGCTGGTACCAAACATCACCATAGAAAAAGAAAAACTGAAGTGTAGTAAAAACATCGGCCCAAACAGTGAGTCTTGTCCTCGTCCAGCAAGGTAAACAAACCAATTCAAAAAGAAAAGAAAACAAAAAAAAAATAAAAAATAAACTAAAAACACCCAAATGGTGTCCGGCCCAGCAACTCAATAACCAAAATAAATAAATAAATAAATAAGCACAACCACCCACACTGACACCATAATTGAAATAACAAGCCCACCATGACTAAAACAAATAAAACAAGAAAGCCCAAGCAAACTTAGTTACGAAAAAGAATATGAGTTAATAAACAAAAACATAAAACGCATAAAAGGAAAAAGAAACAAGAATAGAGAAGGGAGAGAAGTAGTGGAGAAGAAAAAACACAACATTCATCCTATCCCCCTCCCCTCTTGATCCGAAGGCAAAGCATGGATTTTGTTTCTATTTCTTTACCATTGGTGGCTAAGGTACAAATTCCTTCCTCTCTACCTTAACTTTCTCTTAAAAAATTTCTATATTTCTCTCTCTAAAAATTTCTCACTTTGTAACTCAATTTCTTCCACTAGCTCGGTTGCTTTCTTTCTAACTGAGTTTCTATTATGCTTAATTTCTAATACCATGCATAAATCCTAAGAAAATAGATTTCTAGGTTTGACTCTATAAAAATGATGGATTTGGGGATGGTTTTAGGGATTGGGCGTGGAGCCACCACTATTGGCGGCGCCACCCCTCTCCTCTTTTGGCTTAAAAAGAAAATATTTCTCTACCAAAATAAAGATAAGGAAACTCTAGTTTTTTTTTTTTGTATGAGTGGTGCTTTGAGTGTGATGTGAGTACTGAAAGAAAGAAACAAAATGTGAGGGTGAGTGAATAGAAAATATACCTGGCCCCTTCCCTTTCTTCTTTAGATGATTTCCTTTTTTTTTCCAAAGTTCCTCCTCTAAATTTTTCTCAGTATGATTAGAGAAATTGTATTCTGTATATGTAGAGAAGGATTTTTGTTCTCCGTTGAATTGTACTGTCTTATTGTATCTCTCTATATCTACTCTTACTCTCTGTATCTTTTTTTTCTATTTGGCTCTCTCTCATTTACTCTATTTTGTGAGGCTTTTATAGCTGAAGTTTTGTGCAAGTTGCACTGGTTACTTATTGAGGTGGGTTTTCTGTTTCCTTTTGCAAGTTGCAAGGGGCATTGGCAAGGTGGGTGACGCCGAACTGGTGAATAGCAACATTTCGCCTAAAGTTGGATTGCCTCCCAGGAGTCAAGACTACAACAGATCATTCATTTCTGGCTTTTTTTTTAATTTTTTTAATTAAAAAAATATATTTTTTGTATTTTGTATTTTTTAAGTTCTTATTATTTTTCTAAGTATTTCAACAATTTGTTTTTGTATTTGTTCTTTATAGGTTGACCAGTACAAAATTGAATATCAATAGCAGCCCCTATTTGCCTATTCTTTTGAATAGAAAGGATACGGCAAACGCTTATGACACTTAATTTTGTTAAAGGGTTAACTCTATAACATGCTCAAAATTTTGCAAGCAATTGTAAATGAGATGAGGTGGCAATGTTCAAAATGTCAAAAAGATCCAAAATATTTGTTATGATCCTTGATGAAGGATAAGATATGCTATAAAAGAGCAAAACACGGGGACAAGTCCTAGCTAAAACCGAGATAGGTACAACGGCCTAAATTGAAAAAGGTATGACGGCCTAAAATGTGCTTTAGACATGACACCTTAAATTGAAAAAGAGGTGCAGTCACAAGACCCTGCCTAAATTGAAAGAGGTACGACGGCCTAAAATGCACTTTAGACACGACGCCCTAAATTGAGAAACACGATCACCAAGATTTTACCTAAATTGAAATAGGTACGATGGCCTAAAATTCTCCTTAGAAACGACGCCCTAAATTGAAAGAGAGGCACGGTCACAAGACCTTGCTTAAATTGAAATAAGTACGATGGCCTAAAATGCTTCTTAGATAGGACACCCTAAATTGAAAGAGAAGCGTAGTCATAAGACCTTGCCTAAAAAAGAATAGGTACGACGGCCTAAAATGTACTTTAGACACAACGCCCTAAATTGAAAGAGAGGCACGGTCACAAGACATTGCTTAAATTCAAATAGGTACAACGGCCTAAAATGTTGTTTAGACACGACACCCTAAATTAAAAAAGAGGCATAGTCATAAGACATTGCCTAAAAAATGTAAACTTGAATGCAAAATAAATATCATGGGCGGTGCATCAATAAAAATGTGACCCATTTAAAAACATTTGAAAAACAAATTTTTATTCATTTTTGAACTTATTTGTTGACCATTACGCTATGTTAGGACACTATTATGGACTCAATGGCATTTGGTCAATGGCCAAGAGAGAAGATTGGCAATTTTGATGGGGGGAAAGAAGAGTTCATCAAGAAATTTTGCTATGTGGGTACAATTGGGTATTAAACCTAACCTTGAACAAGTCTCCACATCCACCAACACCTCTTAATTATTTCTAAATCTCACTGTCATGTGGTCAATGTGCTTTTCTTTGAATGGCCTTTCCAATCTTGTGTTAATCAATTATTGTATCATTTGAACGTCTTGTTTCCACCTTGTTGGTAATAGAGACTTACTTGAGAAAAAGGAATTTAACGTTCAAGATGAAACAAAACTTATAACGATGGTTACAGGAAGGAAACAACAAGAGAAAGAAAGACAAGATCAATACATAATCTCGAATTTGGGGAAATAGCCAA
>QAOA01008427.1:31851-117699 GCA_003255065.1 Cercis canadensis
GAAACAGGGTCCCGGTCCAGATATAGTGACTCTCCAAGAAATTCTCTCGTCCCAGATTCAGTTATCTACAAGAAGAATATCTGAGTCAGAAACAGGGATGAACCGAAACAGGGTCCCGGTCCAGATATAGTGACTCTCCAGCAAACTGTCTCGTCCCAGATTCAGTGATATACAAGAAAAATATCTCTGTCAGAAACAGGGATGAACCGAAACAGGGTCTCGGTCCAGATATGGTGACTCTCCAGGAAACTATCTCGTTGATGAACACACTTTTTATACAATAGTTATTCCTCATACTTAGTCTTTTAAACCTCTTTTGGGCTGAATTGCATAGACTTAGACCTCATTTCATGACTTAGGATCCATTTATGCTTAATTGCAATTTCCAGCAATACTGGGCATTATATGCTGTCTCTGTGTTTCAGGCATATCTTGAGTTCTGGATGTCCAAAAATTCCGAGTCATACCTTGTTGGAAAGCTCAGAGAATTTTCTACAACTTTCTTTCAGGGCTCCAAAGCTAATTCGGACGTTCAGCAGGTCATATGCAGCCTGGAATCCAGAGAAGACATGCTGTCGCAGGATCCTGAGCTACATGCAGTATTTGGGTCATAACTTGAGTTGTATATGTCATATTGACTTGAAACTGGTACCATTGGAAAGCTAACAGACAATCATATGGACCTGAAACTGGTACCATTGGAAAGCTAACAGATAGAGATTAAATTTATATGAAGACCGGTTCACCATATTTTCTGTGGAAGATGGTATTATTTGCTGTGCAAGTTAGCTGACGGTTCCAGACACCTTCTGCCACTTAAATGGGCCTAACTTCCTCATGACAAGTCCAAATGGGCCCAAACCAAAGCCCAATTGAAGCTAAGGCCCATGGGAACAAGTGTGCCCTAAGGGCAATTTGGGTGTGCATGTAAAATTGGAGGTCTATATCAGCAAGAGGGGGGCAGCCGAAATTCATTATCAAGTCTTTAGATATTTTAGACAGCTTTCTATTCTTGCCTTAGTCTCTAAGTTTTCTTTTAGATATTTTGTAAGAACTCAGGTCCTCTTGTTCATGGAGGGCTAATCCATCCTATCAATCCAGGTTTTGCTATTCTGATTATTGGTTTTGAGATTATGAGTTGTTGTTCTTCATTTTAGTTGTTAATCAAAGTTTTTGCTTCCTCTCCTGATAAGACAAACCTAACAATTTTAAGCTTAAAGGATTTTCATATGTGATTGCTTAATTGCATGTGATAAAAGAGGATTGTATGGTTGATTAATGTTTCTGAGCTTTTGGATGGATTAATCACCTTGGCTGGATCATGGACTTAGGTAAAACTAGACTTGAATGTTTGCTTAATTCATTTGGTCTTAGTTAAAACCGAATTCTGGTTGCTTAACCAGTGGAATCCATAGAACATTGAGAGGCTTCTTGATATGTTTTAAAGGCCAAGAACATGGTTAATAATTGAATGGATCATTAGAAATCAAGGATGAATCAAAATCAGAATTAGTAAAGACTTGGATTGGTTGCTTTCTCTTAAACTTCACCACTGATAATTAATTTTCGTTAATCACATAAACCAAAAAAACCCCCCTATTTACATGCTTCTTAATATGATTCACTAAATAGAACAATTGAGAGGCTTCTTGATATGTTTTAAAGGCCAAGAACATGGTTACTAATTGAATGGACCATTAGAAATCAAGGATGAACTTAAATCAGAATTAGTAAAGACTTGGATTGGTTGCTTTCTCTTAAAACTCTACCACTGATACTTAAATTTTGTTAATCACATAAACCAACAAAACCCCCCTATTTACATGCTTCTTAATATGATTCACTAAATAGAACAATCCTTAGGTTCGACTTAGGGCTGCCCTATGCTGCAAAAAGCTAGGTAACCGACCTTAAAATTAAGTAATTTGAGGAGCCTCGGCAGCTCATCAAATTTTGCCGCCGTTGCCGGGGATTGTTCTATCTTTGAATCAGTAGTAATAGTAGTAAAACTGACTTCTAACTTCCCCCTAATTCACCCCCCTTGTGTTTGAGTTTTTGTTATTTTTAGGGTTTTGGCCACTTTTTCCAAACTTTTTGGCCAAGTATCCATTCTGTTTGAGGCCAGTGGCCATTATTTTTCTTGATTTCAAGTGTGCTTAGATGGTTTATATTGTCATTGAAGCCACTTTTTCTATACTTTTTGGCCAAGTATCCATTCTGTCTGAGGACAGTGGCCATTGTTTTTCTTGATTTCAAGTGTGCTTAGATGCTTTATATTGTCATTGAGTGAATTCTGGCCATTTGGACCATTTCCCCTTTGGTTTTCCTTCGGTTTGGCTTGATTTAGTGATTTCTGGGTTTACTGTTCACCAAAATTTTTAGCTCCGATTGACCTGAAACTTTCTGGGTTGAAGGAAAAGGACCTAACTCACCAAAATTACAGCCAACGGCTGTGAGGTCTGTGTTTTTAAGCCAAATTCGACTGACCTGAAACTTTCTGGGTTGAAGGAAAAGGGCCTAACTCACCAAAGTTACAGCCTATGGCCGTGAGGTCTGTGTTTTTAAGCCAAATTCGACTGTTTTGACCACTTTTCCATTTTTTGAAGATTTTTTATTTGATTTTTGAGTTCAATTTTCATCCACCTTTCGTCCTGTGGTGGTAGAAAAATTTTAAAAAATGTTTAGATACCTTTTCTAGTCCTATTTTGGTGTCTTTTTACCTTTGTTTTGTGTTTTTGGTGTGTTTCGGTTTTGGCTAGATTCTGTCAATTTTGTGTGTTTTTCTGTGTTTTTGTGCTTTGTGGTGTGTTTAGGCAGTTTTATTCTCTTTTCCCTTTCATCTATGTCTAGATTTTCATCAATTATGTTTATTTTCATAGTCATGAACAAAATTTCTTTCTAGGGCTACGATGTAGCCTAACTATGAACGGTTGTAATTTCTTTTAGAATTAATCTGTGATTTATCTTTTCTACTTGAGTGTTTATCTTTGATTTTCGTGTCTCTAATTAACTGGCCATTAATTATTTGTTAGGTTAATCACAATGAGTGGAAGGAGATTTGTGTGTCCATAGGTCATTGGGATAAATACCATAAGTTGCATGTAGGATAGGAATATACCTCCATGGTCTATGTAGTAAATTAAAGAGATCCATAGAATTAAAAGAAATTTTCTAGTTATTCGCATTTCACATAGGAATATATAGTGGATTCATAACTTAGGAATATTTTCATTTGACCTTGGGAGAGGCTAAGGAATAAGTTAGGGATCTTGGCCAGAAATTAAAAACATAATTCTAGATTAAGGAAATAAGGAATGAAAACCGAGATTGGTTATGGTGAAATCGGAAACCCCAGGCTTTCTCTTTATATTAATTCTTAATTTTTATCTGGTTTTGCTTACTTTCAGTTTATTTAAGTTTATTCTTGCAATTTCTCCTTAATCAATTAATTAGATAAAATATGAATTAACCCAATTTTGATAGTTAATAACTTTAATCTTTGTAGGAATGATAACTCACTTTTATTATATTATTTGTAAGACAATAGTCTGCACTTGCGTTATTTTTTCTCACAACAAGTTTTTGGTATCGTTGCCGAGGATTAATTGCTTATTAATATTGATACTAAGTAATTCATATTTTAATACGATCTTTTATTCTTATTTTTAGTTATTTAATTTTTCTTACTTGTCGTCACTTTTAGGAATTTCTTTGTGGTGTACGAGAAGATTTGGGAGTGACTCTTTACTTCCCTTTGATTATGGGATTAGGTAGACTTGTCAGAGGAACAAAAAGGAGAAGAGAAAATCTACCAGAATTTTTAGAGACACCTTGGAAGAAGCAAACAAACCAAAGGCACTTCGTGACTACGCTATTTTTGTAGTCGCAAATATCATCTCCAGAATAAGGGTACAGACAATTCAAGCCAATACCTTTGAGATTAAACAAGCAATCATTCAGATGGTTTAGGCTGACCAATTCAGTGGTTTAGCTAGTGAAAATCCACATGCTCACATTGCCTGCTTCTTTGAGATCTGTGATACCTTCAAGCAAAATGGTGTTACTGATGATGTTGTGAGACTCAGGCTATTCCCATTCTCACTTCGGGAAATGGCCAAAAGTTGGCTGCACTAATTGCCAGTGGGGACTATCACCACTTGGGATATCTTGGCACGAAAGTTTCTAGAAATTTTTTTTTCCCCCAGCCAAGACAGCTAAGATGAGAAGTGATATAATCACATTCACTCAACAAGAGATGGAGTCACTCTAGAAAACTTAGGAAAGACACAAGGAGTTACTGCATAGATGCCCACATCATGGACGTCCTAATTGGTTGCAACTGCATACCTTTTATAATTGGTTGACAGTTCAACCAAAACCCTAGTTGATGTAGTTGCAAGTGGATTGATAATCACACTTTGTATGCAGGAATTATCCCTCATTTATAGCTTCTTAAACCTCTTTTGGGCCTATTTGATTGGGCTTGGGCCTCATTTCATGAGTTTGGATCCAATTGGGCCTAATTGCATTTTTTTAGCAATACTGAGCATTTTATGCTGTCTCTGTGTTTCATGCTTATCTTTAGTTCTGAATGTCTAAAAATTACGAGTCTTACCTTGTAGGAAATTTGAGAGAATTATCTACAACTTTCATTCAGAGCTCCAAGGCCAATTCGGACATCCAGTAGGTCATATGTAGCCTGGAAATCAGAGCAGAGATGCTGTCACTGGATCCTGACCCCTGTGAAGAGATTGGAACTTAACTTTGGCTGTGGGTGTCGTCTGGGCCTGAAATTGGTACCATTGGATAGCTAACACATAAAGCTTAAATTCTTGTCAAGATTACTTCTCCAAAATGTGGCTGTCTGATAGTGCTATTGCCCCTTGAAGTCGACTGATTAGTCTAGAGAGCAGCTAAGAGTTAAATGGGCCTAACTTTCTCATCCAAGGCCCAATTAAGCCCAAACCAGTGCCCAATTAAAGCTAAGGCCCATGGGAATAATTCTGACCTAAGGGTAGTTTGAGTGTGTAGTTATTTTTGGATGTCTATAAATAGGAGAAGAGGCAGCCGAGATTCACATCTTTTTTTGGCTAGACAATTTTTCTGGCCTCCTTTCTCTCTATAGTTTTTCTTTGCTTTTTCTTGTATTGGATCATTCCTTCATGTTCATGGAGGGCTAATCACTTAGATCAATCCAGGTATTGGCTGTTCTAATATTGATTCTGAGAATCTATTTTAACTGCTATTTATTCAGTGATTAATCAACTGCTTTTCATCCTTTAATTCTATTTGAGTTGCTTAAATTCAAATTTGATTGTTCATATGATAATTGCTTAATTTCATATGTTAAAAGAGGATTTTAAAGATTAAACAATGTTTTTAAGCTTTTGGATGGATTGTTTAACCTTGGCTGGATTCTGGACTTTAAATTAATTTGGATTAGTGGATGCTTAATCCATTGAACCTTAATTAATTGAATTCTGGATGCTTATCCAGTAGAGATCCATAGATCACTTAGAGGCTTCTTGATTTCTTCTAAGGCCAAGAACTAGGTTAATGATTGAATGAGTCTTTTGTAATCAAGGATGGATTAAAATCAGAATTAGTTGATTCCTTGGATTGATTGCTTTGTTAAAGTCAATTACTTTCTATTACTTTCTGTCAATTACTTTCTGTTCATTACTTTTGGTCAATTACTTTTTGTCATTTAATTTCTATCAATTACTTTCTGTCATTTACTTTCGGTCAATTACTTTCTGTCATTTCTTTCGGTTGATTACTTTCGGTTTACCACTTTTAATTACTTTCTGTTGATCACATCTAAAAATCAAACCCCCTGTTAATTAAACTCCCTAATTTGATTCCCTAATTAGAATAATCTTGTGGTTCGACTTGGTGTTACCTTATGCTACAAGTAGCTTTGGTGAACCGACTACAAATTTCACTAATTTGAAGAGCCTCGGCAGTTCATCATGGATCATTAATGAGAAAAACTTATGATGCTGTTAACGACTTGTTAAAAGAGATGATTGTTAATGACTATTAATGGCCTACTGATAGGTCAGCACCATGAAAGGCATTTGGGGTTCATGATGTTGATATCCTTACAACGCTATTTGCTAAAATGGATTCTATACCTAAGCAATTGACCTCTATGAATGTCAATGTCATCCACTCTTTACCTGTAGTTTTTGATCATTTTAGTGGACCTCATTCTAGTACAAACTATCAAGTTGACAATCCCTTTGCTCTTGTCCTATTTGGGAAAGCACACTTTGTGGGGAATCATAGTAGGTAGAACAATCCTTACTCCAACCCCTATCATCCCGATAAGCCACAACCTCTATTGTGAGCTCAGTCATCCACTCCCAAAGGATTTTGTGGAGATTGCCCTTGCCCAATTAACTATGAATACAATTTTATTTATGGCAAGGACTGATACTCCACTTCAGAATCAAGAAGCATCCATTAGCAACCTAGAAGTGCAAATGGGCCATATTTCTAGCATGCTCTTTACCAGAACAACATGATTCCTTACCTAGTGATATAGAGGTAAATACTAAAGAGCATGTTAAGGCTATTAATCTTCGTAATGGTGAAATCTTAGGGGAACCTACTAGAATCACAGTAGAGGTCCCCATAGAGAAGCCAACTAATCCTAAGAAAAAGGATGATCTTCATCCTCATGTAGAACCACCTATTACAGTTATAGAGAGGTCAAAATCTAAGTTTTTTTTCCAAAAAATACTTCATCATATGTTCTATCACTTCCTTTTCCTTAGAGATTCTAAAAAAAGAAACTAATTATAAGTTCTCTAAATTTCTGAAGGTGTTCAAGAAGTTACACATTAATATACAATTTGCAGATGCTATAGAGGAAATGCTTATCTATGTCAAGTTAATGAAAGACATCCTGTCTAACAAACGAAAGTTGAAAGATTATGAGATAGTTTCACTTATTAAAGAATGCAGTTTCATCTTGTAAAAGAAGTTGCCACCTAAACTAAAAGATCCAGGGAGTTTAACATTACCTTGCACTATAGGATATTCTTTCTTCGGTAAAGTTCTTTGTGATCTTGGAGTGAGTATTAACTTGATGTCTTTATCTGTTTACAGGAAACTAGGTCTAGGAGAAGCTAAACCAACCATTGTATCATTACAGTTAGCTAAAAGGTCTATCAAGTATCCAAGAGGTGTCATTGAATATGTATTAGTCAATGTGTACAAGTTTATCTTCCCGGTTGACTTCATTGTATTGGATATAGAGGAAGACCATCAAGAAATCCCAATCATTCTTAGTCAGCCTTTCTTAGCTACTAGGAAGACCTTGATTGATGTGTAGAAAGGTCAGTTGACTTAGAGGGTACAAGATGAAGAGGTCTCATTCAATGTATTCAAGTCAATGAAGCATCCACTTGATGGGGATAGTTGCTTCAGGATTGATATTGTTGAAGAATGCACCAAGAAATTTTTTTGAGCTATTTGCCCATCAAAACCACTTGAGGCTTGCTTAATTGGCACTTCTAGCACTGATTATCTTGAAGTTCAGGAATGTGCGAGTCAACTGGAGGCAGTTGCACCTATATTCATTCCTAGGCCTTTCGAAGAGCTTGGTAAAGGGGCCACCAGACCATTGCCTTCTATTCAAAAGCCCCCTACATTGCAGTCACTATTTTTGCTTCTTTAATAGAGGATCAAGAAGACAAGTTACTAAGGGTGCTGGGGGAGCACAAGACTGCACTTAGGTGGTCCATAGCTAATATCAAGGCTATTAGCCCTTTTTTATGCATGCACAAAATTCTAATGGAGGAAAGCTATAGACCATTTGTGGAGCATCAACGCCGGTTAAATCGTAATATGAAAAAGGTGGTCAAAGCAAAGGTACTAAAGCTTTTGGATGCGGGAATAATATACCCTATCTCTGATAGTGCTTAGGTTAGCCCAGTGTAAGTTGTTCCCAAGAAAGATGACATGACAGTGGTGAAGAATGAGAATAATGAGTTGATCCCCACTAGAACCATGATTGGTTGGAAAGTGTGCATTGACTACAGGAAGCTCAATAAGGCCACTAGGAAAGATCACTTCCCTTTGCCCTTCATTGATCAGATGCTTGACAGATTAGTTGGATACCTTTACTATTGTTTCCTTAATAGGTACTCTAGTTACAATCAAATCTCCATAGCACTTGAAGATCAGGAGAAGACTACATTCATATGCCCATATGGCATATTTTCCTTCAAATGCATGCCCTTTGGGTTATGCAATGCACCAGCCACTTTTTGGAGGTGCATAATGGCCATTTTCTCTAGCATATTGGAGAGGTTCATAAAGGTTTTGATGGATGACTTCTCAATTTTTAGGGGCTCTTTTGGCACATGCTTGGGTAATCTTCCTTTAGTTCTCAAAAGGTGTGAGCAGTCAAATCTGGTGCTCAACTAGGAAAAATGCCATTTCATGGTAACAGAAGGCATTGTTTTGGGCCATAAAGGCTCTACTTTTCGTGTTGAAGTTAATAGGGCCAAGATTTCAACTATTGAGAAGCTGCCACCTATACATATGCTAATGGAGTGCAAAGTTTTCTTTCCCATGTTGGATTCTACAGCCGCTTTATTAAAGACTTCTCCAAGATCACTAAGTCTCTTTGCATTATTCTTCTTAAAGATGTGCCCTTCAAATTTGATGCAAAATGTCTTAAGGCTTTCCAAGTTCTTAAGAAGGCTTTAACATCTACCCTTATCATCATAGCTCCTAATTGGGATCTCCCATTTGAGTTGATGTGGGATGCCAGTGACTTTGCTATAGAAGCCATTCTAGGACATAGCAGAAACAAGGTATTTCATTCTATCTACTATGCTAGTCACACCCTCAATCCCATTCCGATGAACTATGCTACCACTAAAAAAGAACTCCTTGTTATGGTTTTTGCTTTTGATAAGTTCAAGCCATACTTGATAGGCACCAAGACAATTGTCTTCACTAATCATTTTGTTATTAAGTATCTAATTAAGAAGAAAAATACAAAACCCAGACTCGTCACGTGGGTGCTCCTACCGCAAGAATTTGACCTAGAGATCAAAGACAAGAAGGGAAATGAAAATCAAGTAGCTGACCACTTATCCCGCCTAGAGCCACATGAGTAGCAAGCATAGGTAACACCTCGTATCAATGATACATTCTCAGATGAACAACTTTATAATATCCTTACTGGGAAGCTTCCTTGGTATGCAAATTTTGCTAACTTTTTGGCCACTAAAACTCTTCCACATGATCAAAACAGTCAACAGAGGAAGAAATTCCTATCCAATGTGAAGCATTATCTATGGGATGACCCTCTCCTCTACAAGCATTGCTCTAATCAAATCATTAGAAAATGTGTCCCTGAAGAGGATATGGCTAGTATTCTTCATCATTGCCACTCTTCTAGGTATGGAGGTAATTTTGGAGCAAATTGCATTGTAGCTAAAATCCTCCAATGCGGTTTTTACTAGCCTACATTATTTAAAGATGCACTATCATATGTGTCTACTAGTGACAAATGTCTAAGATCAAGGAATATCTCTTGCCGACATGAGATGCCTTTGAGTAACATCTTGGAAGTTGAACTATTTGATGTTTGGGGGATTGACTTCATGGGACCTTTCTCATTTTCCTTCAACAACCAATACATCCTTGTGGCTATTGATTATGTCTCTAAATGCATTGAAGTTACTGCCTTGCCCACAAATGATTTTAGAGTTGTAGTGAACTTCCTCAGAAAGAACATCTTCACTCGCTTTGGAACTCTAAGAGCAATTATTAGTGATGGGGGAAAGCATTTTTGCAATAGACAATTTGAGACTTTAATGGCCAAGTATAGGGTAAAGCACAAAATTGCAACTGCTTATCATCCTCAAAATAGTGGTCAAGTGGAAACCTTAAACAGTGAATTAAAATGGATCTTGGAGAAAACAGTGAATTCTAGCATAAAAGGTTGGTCAAAGAAGCTAGATGATGCAATTTGGGCATATAGAACAACTTCCAAGACACCTACTGGCATGTCCCCATATCCATTGGTGTTCGATAAAACTTGTCATTTACTAGTTGAGCTAGAACATCAAACTTATTGACCCATCAAAAAACTAAATTTTGACCTCCAAGCAACAGGTGAACAGAGAATGTTACAACTCAATAAGATGGATGAGTTCTGTCAAGAGTCTTATGAGAATGCTAAGATTTTCAAAGAGCACACCAAAAACAAGCATGACAAGAACATCTTGAAGCGGGAATTTATCTCTGGGCAAAATGTTCTCTTATTCAACTCCTGTTTGAAGTTATTCCCCAAGAAGTTGCGCTCTAGATGGTATGGACCATTTACTGTGGTTCAAGTATTCCCTCATAGAGCTGTGGAAATCCAAAGTGTTGATAGGCAATTTAAAGTAAATGACCAAAGGCTCAAGGTCTACATTGATGGTGTGAATGACTTTCAAAAATCTTCCATCACCTTTGAAGAGCCAAAGTAATTTATTCTAGAGATAGTCTGGCTGAAGACTATAAATTGAATGCTATTTAGGAGGCAACTTAAGAGTTTTTAGCATTTTCTTTTATTTTATTTGATTTTATATCTTCAGTTTTGATTTTTAATTATTGTTGTCAGTTTCTTTTTAATAGTTACATTTCCTCTTCTTAAAATTAAAATTCTAGGTTCATTATCGTGGTTTGAGGCTATCCTAGGTGCTATATTGGGTATTTTTATTACACTTCGGGTGATTGAAGAAAAAAATATTCAGCTCCAAGATAAAGGCTCAATGCCTCAATGCTCACATGCTAACGCTGTAGTGCTCCAATTTTATGCAAAATGGCCAAAGTCCCGAGAACAAGCCCTGTGCCTCTTGCTTAGTAGCGCTATAACGCCTGCATTCCTTGATGCCAAGATAGAGACCAAGCAACATGGTGCCAAGAGTCAAGAGCTGCGGTGCTAGAAACCTGCGTACGCTAATGACCAAACAAAGAAGAAGCGTTGTGGCACTACTCACCAAACCAAATTTTGGGGCGTGAGAAAAACTAGTTTGACAAACCAAATTTCGTTCCATGAGAACATTTCTCATGGAATTTCTCATGAAATTTCTCACAGACTTATTGTCCATGAGAAATTCCTGAATTTTTTTTCTTTTTCTGTCTACTAAATTCTTATATCAATACTAAAGAAAATATGCTAAGCAACAATTAATCAAGTGTAATAAAAATAAATATACAATAATGTTAGAGTTATCTCAAATATAAATCAATAAAAGTCATGTCCAAACATCTATAACACAATTGAATTTAAAAAAATATACACCTAATTAGGACTGGACCAGCCGGTTCAACTGGTCGGATCGGTATCCGGTTTAAAAAATGGTTCGGTTCAAAGGATAAAACAAGTGAGGCAATTAAACTGGTACGAACCGGTGTGAACCGGTACCTGATGAACACATTTTTTATACAATAGTTATTCCTCATACTTAGTCTTTTAAACCTCTTTTGGGCTGAATTGCATAGACTTAGACCTCATTTCATGACTTAGGATCCATTTATGCTTAATTGCAATTTCCAGCAATACTGGGCATTATATGCTGTCTCTGTGTTTCAGGCATATCTTGAGTTCTGGATGTCCAAAAATTCCGAGTCATACCTTGTTGGAAAGCTGAGAGAATTTTCTACAACTTTCTTTCAGGGCTCCAAAGCTAATTCGGACGTTCAGCAGGTCATATGCAGCCTGGAAGGCAGAGAAGACATGCTATCGCAGGATCCTGACCTACATGCAGTATTTGGGTCATAACTTGAGTTGTAGATGTCATATTGACCTGAAACTGGTACCATTGGAAAGCTAACAGACAGAGCTTCAATTGATATGAAGACCGGTTCACCATATTTTATGTGGAAGATGGTCTTATTTGCTGTGCAAGTTAGCTGACGGTTCCAGACACCTTCTGCCACTTAAATGGGCCTAACTTCCTCATGACAAGTCCAAATGGGCCCAAACCAAAGCCCAATTGAAGCTAAGGCCCATGGGAACAAGTGTGCCCTAAGGGCAATTTGGGTGTGCATGTAAAATTGGAGGTCTATATCAGCAAGAGGGGGGCAGCCGAAATTCATAATCAAGTTTTAGATATTTTAGACAGCTTTCTAGTCTTTCCTTAGCTCTTAAGTTTTCTCTTAGATATTTTGTAAGAACTTAGCTTCTCTTGTTCATGGAGGGCTAATTCATCAATCAATCCAGGTTTTGGCTGTTCTGATTATTGGTTTTGAGATTATGAGTTGTTGTTATTCATTCAATGATTAATCTGGTTCTTTCAATCCTTTGAAATATTCTGTTTGAATTGCTTAATTCGAATTTGGATCTTCATGTGTGATTGCTTAATTGCATGTGATAAAAGAGGATTGTATGGTTGATTAATGTTTCTGAGCTTTTGGATGGATTAATCACCTTGGCTGGATCATGGACTTAGGTAAAACTAGACTTGAATGTTTGCTTAATTCATTTAGTCTTAGTTGAATCCGAATTCTGGTTGCTTAACCAGTGGAATCCATAGAACATTGAGAGGCTTCTTGATATGTTTTAAAGGCCAAGAACATGGTTAATAATTGAATGGATCATTAGACATCAAGGATGAATCAAAATCAGAACTAGTTAAGGCTTGGATTGGTTGTTTTCCTTTAGGTTACCACTTTCAATTAATTTCTGTCAAGCACTTAAAACAAACACAACCCCCCTATTTACATGCTTCTTAATATGATTCACCACATAGAACAATCCTTAGGTTCGACTTAGGGCTGTCCTATGCTGCAAAAAGCTAGGTAACCGACCTTAAAACTTAATTAATTTAAGGAGCCTCGGCAGCTCATCAGTACCAATTTTCAATAACCGGCCGGTTCACAGAAGAGTAATATTTGGTCAGTTTTCCCCAAAAATAGTGTCATTTTGGCACTTGTTTCTAACTTTCTAACAGCTGAACTCCTTCCTCCCTCCCCTCGACCTTCTACTTCTATTTTCCTAAAATCCTTGCTCAAATCCCTAGCCTAATCCAAAACTTCCGTCCTTCTATTTCATTGCCTTTCCTTTTCCTTTGCTTTCTGGTTAAGCAGGCTTTACTGGAGGTTGCAATATATAAAGGTACACTTTCTCTTTGCCGCTATCCAACACCATGGATCCCTACAAGGTAGAGCAATAATCTATTCTTCAATTTTATTGCTGATGATGATTACCGTGTCTTTGATTAGATTTGCTTCTTCATTCTCCATGGCCTGTATTGTATATCACTAATCTGTTTCTTTGTTCTTTTTTTCAAAGGAAAATTTCGATACCCTTCTTCTCTATGCTCTATTCGTAATTCTCAAGTCTTTGCTACTCTTTTGCCATCACAAATTACTCCTTATTTCCTCTAATTTATTTTTTGGGTTTCAACATTTTCTGTCCCCTGCGTTTATAAATTATCCTGGGCTTGATTTTGGCTCTTGAGAAATTAAATCGGTGATGTCATCCTAGCCAAGTCTTGCGGATGCTTGTGTGGATTATTATTCCGGTTGACTATTTGGTTTTAACGAGAATTGCTATGGACTTTTTTTTGGGGTCATGAGTTGCTATTGATCGATGAACCTTGTGTGTTTTATGTCTTGCAGCACCAGCCATCAAGTGCTTTCAATTCTCCCTTATGGACTACTAATTCCGGTGCTCCAGTTTGGAACAATAACTCATCTCTAACAGTTGGATCCAGAGGTATTAATTTACTTGTGTGATTAAAAAAATTTATATAATGGAGGACAATGAATAAGTGGGCCTTGGGATATGATTTATTAATGCTTGGTTAACTATTGGTTAATGGTGAGTAATGCATTTCAATGGCCTTGTGCTGGTCAAGTAGAATCATGGTGAATAATCAGTCCCACATGCATTGCAGTATCATCATAATATTGTTTTTAGTGGTAATAGTGTGTTTTGTTGGTTTATCAGTTGAGAAATGAATATGGAATTATTTGTTCAGAAATTTAAGTGGAATGAGTATGGTGTGGATTAGTGAGTCTCATTTATCCAGCGTTTTGTCCCATAGTTGAAGAACCCAAAAAAAAACTGGATATGTAGTTGAAGTATAGAACATATGACTTTTAGAATCTAATCACCTTGGTAATTTCAATTTGCAAGGATTTAGGATGCAACACCATAGGTTGACTTCTGATTTGTCTATGCCATGGAATTTTTCATGTGCATAAAGTAGTTATTCTTTTATATTTCTTATCTCTGTTGGTGAATGTTAGCTATAATTATGTACAGAGAAAAATGTCTCTCAGAGAGTGAGTTTGGCCAAGTATTTTTTACTTGGAATTATATATATCTTTGCTGTTTGAATTAGTCCTTACTTAACTTTCCATCTGGTATCATGTCATTGCCTCATTTAAAATTAGCTTTCTTTCTAAGTTTCAGGATTGTCTGCCCCAAATTTGGTGCTGCATATCTCATCTCTCATCTGATGGCTGTTTGTATATTTGATAGTCTACTAGAGTTAGAAACTCATTAAGTTTTCCTTTTTTATCCTGTAAAATATTAAGGTAACCTAGCATTCCCTTATATTAAATTTTTAAGAGGAGTCAAATTTGAAACAATAGTTTTAAGACTATGTATTTTAACTTTTAAGTTTGAGATTTTCACTTATGAGTTGAGTTTGATGATTTGTTCTTTATCCTCCATGTTTTCATTTTGAATCTTTAATTTCGAAAAAAACTTCGGTTAAACTGGTTCGACCGGGTGGTCCGACCGGTATTTTTTTCGAAACCGATTCGCTCACCGATCCGGTTCTTAAAACATTGTTAATTAAGCAACAATTAACTTAGTTAACTCAAGCACTAAAGTTGCATATCACTTGCTACTGACAAGAGCTGAATGCAATACATCTTCCAAATACTACTGAGCAGCAGCATACTATTGTTTCTTATCCTCAATTGCTAAGGCAGCCAAAATTTTATCCTGCACCATCACCACCAACACAAAAATATAATTAGATTAAAAAATGAAATAAAGCATACAATACTCCAAAACAAGTTGCAGTATAAGAATAAATTGAAATATGAAATACCGGAGGCAAGTCTTGGTAGCTCCTCAGAGTATCAAGGATGGGCTTAGTTTGCTTCTTTAGTTCCTTTCTATACTCTACCATTTCAACCAAAACCCCATGCAAGTCTTAGTTTGTGTTCTAGTTTTCCATTTGACCCTTACATACAGCTGCCTCCCCAAATTGCAATAAATCATACACCATGCAAAAAAATCCAAACAAATACCAGAAACATTCTAAACATATTTCCTAACAAAAGCCCTAATTCAATCTTACCAAAAATCAACAAAATCGCTTCCAATTTAACATTTTCAATTCGGGCATCAACCCCAAATTTTGTCCACATTCAAAACTACCCTAATAACATCTAATATAAGCAACATTCATTTAAAACATATCATGCATCAAAAGCCATATGCAATTTAACTACAAATTCAAGAAGAAAAATGCATAAACAAAGAGGAAATTCTACTTATCTCAGTGTGTACTAAGACACAAAAGGGGGGACAAGTAAACCGATTAGTTGCCCCCGCAAACCCTCCAGTGCGCCACCTAGAATAGTGGAAGGGAGGGGGACCGAGAAGGGGGAGAGAAGAGAGGGAAAATGAGAGCTATTTGCAATGGTTGCATGAGGGAGATAAGATGCAGTTTTCTCATGGAATTTTCTTGTGGAAAAATTTCGTGAGAAATTTGAAACCCTAATTTTAACTTTAGTAAAACAGTGCATTTCGTTTCTCACAAAATTTCTCATAGAATTATCTCACAGAAAACTTTTCTATGAGAAATTCAATTTCTTACAGAATTTCTCAAGGAAAAAATTTTATGCGAGAAATTTTTGAGAAAATTAAATTTATGATGTTATTTTCTCATGGAATTTCTCACAAAATTTTCTTGCATAAAATTTTTTTGTGAGAAATTCTCATGAATTTTTTTTTTGTGAGAAATTCCTATTGAATGCTAATCCATGAGAATTTCTCATAGAATTGAATTTCATGAGAAATCATGTGTTTTCTTGTAGTGTTAATTCCCCATCCCAATAAAGTGCCCATATGTGTAACCATTAAATTGTAGAGGAAATTACATTCCCAAATCTTACTTTTAAATTTTTGTGTTTTTTTTTTCTTCTAATTTTCATCCAATAAAGTCCACATATGTGTAGCCATATTTTGGTAGATCTGTAGCTTATCAACATACATCTTTGAATTTATTCCCTAATTATTGAAGGATAAGGTGCCACTCTCATCCAACTATTTGCTAAACAATGGATATTCGTCAAACAACCTCACCAACACGAACCAGTAAAGGATAAGAACATAAAACTTTTAGTCTGCCCTAAATTGGATTATTATCTCCATGGCCCACTAAGAAGATTACCTCCAAGTTTACTATTCTTTACATTATAATTTTTAATATTTATAGATTAAACCATTAGATGTTTAATATTTTGTTTTATTTGGTTAAGTTTCATAGAAAAACTTTGGATTCCTAATCTTGCATGGTTTGTTTGATATCATTGACAAAAAAAAAAACTTGACATAAATAAAAGAAAATAAATAATACTAAGAATAAATATTTTAAATATCTCAAATAGAATTAATACATATTAGTAAGTAATGAAAAATATTATATATTTCATAGAAAATCAATACATATGAAATTTAGCATAAATAAAAATAACATTTATATAAAATGAAATATCTCATGGATTAATATCTAAACGTGAAAAATTGTGACAAAAGTAATAGAAACAAGTACTTAATGATTGTAATCTTTTCATTAATTCTACAAAATCTTTTTCTCTTTTTTTTTTGTTGAAAAATCTTATAATCATTACATTTTAAACATAAAAATTTAAAATGTATACATGATTAAATAAAAATAAATAGGTAATAATACCCAAAAAATAGTGAAAAGAAAAGAATGATTCATTTAGTACTTTGTTGTTATAATCACAATTACACATTGATATGTCCATCAAAAAATAAATTAAGAATATATGTGAATATGAAATAAATCAACCTTAATCAAAATAAAATAACTATTAAAATTAAAAATAAAAATCATGATCATCATCCATTATATATATATATATATAGTTAAAATGCTTACATCAAAAGCTTCAACTAAAATATATAAATAATGTAGACTCTTCAAAGAAAGAAGAACAAAAGTTATGTGGCAATAGGACCAAATTAATCTCAAATTTTAATGCCTTCATGTATGATTTAGATAACTGGATGTTCTCATGCATGGTTTGCCATGCTGTAATGGCTAACATACCAAATCTATATATTTCTTTAATACTAAATAATAGTGGTTCAGAGATGTTGAATGTACTTCATCTTCAATCAATGCATTAGTTCTATTCAGGAAGCTACTCCCAGAGCATAGAAAAGTTGAAATTAACAATTTTATCAAAAAAAGTGTTGCAATACATTGAAGACATGCAAACAGCCAATGGATCATGGTATGTATATATGTTTCCCATGTCTATGTCTTATAATAAGCATATATATTAATTTTAGAGTATCATCTGAATTATTATGATTAGATTTGAAGATCTACTTAGGCCTTGTTTGGATAGTATAACTTAATTAGGGCTTATTAGAATGTGGCAATAGGATCAAATTAATCTCAAATTGTAATCCCTTCATGTATGATTTAGATAACTGGATGTTCTCATGCATGGTTTGCCATGCCGTAATGGCTAACATACCAAATGTATATATTTCTTTAATACTAAATAATAGTGGTTCAGAGATGTTGAATGTACTTCATCTTCAATCAATGCATTAGTTCTATTCAGGAAGCTACTCCCAGAGCATAGAAAAGTTGAAATTAACAATTTTATCAAAAAAAGTGTTGCAATACATTGAAGACATGCAAACAGCCAATGGATCATGGTATGTATATATTTTTCCCATGTCTATGTCTTATAATAAGCATATATATTAATTTTAGAGTATCATCTGAATGATTATGATTAGATTTGAAGATCTACTTAGGCCCTGTTTAGATAGTATAACTTAATTATGGCTTATTGGAACTTCTCTACTACCATAAGTACTTATATGCAGATAAAATTATATTTGGATAAGCTTATGTAAATTGCTTATTACCCTCTAAAAAGTGATTTTTACCTTCTTTTTTTTATAAAGCTATTTTTGAGAGCTTAATGAGGAGCAACTCAAGGCAAGGCACTAGCCAATTGCTTTGTGGGTGTTTTCTCATCATGAACCTCGGAATCAAGTGGCTTTTCCTTCTTAGTCGTCCCCTCAATGTAAGCTTCAATTGGTTTCTTTAAGGAGTTTGCTTTAAATACTTCTTTGGTGCTTCCCTCTATGGCATCAATTTTTAAGCATCTATGCTCCTCATCCAAGTGTTTTGTTTTCTTGAACACTTGGAATGAGACTTCGTCACCTTGAACTCTCAAGGTGAGCTGCCCTTTATGTACATCGAGAAGAGCTTGTCTCGTGGCTAAAAATGGACGACCAAGTATGATGGGAACTTCTTGGTCCTCTTTCATGTCCAGTACAATGAAGTCAGTCGAGAGGATAAACTTGTCTACTTTGACTAGTACATCTTCTATGACACCTCTCAGATACTTAATGGATCTATCAGCTAGCTGTAATGACACTATGGTTGACTTAGCTTCTCCAATATTTAATTTCTTGAAAACAGAAAGAGGCATAAGGTTAATACTAGCACCAATATCACAAAGTGTCTTACCAAAAGATAAGCTGCCAATGGTGCAAGGAATATTAAAACTCCCTAGACCTTTGAGTTTTGGAGGCAACTTCTTTTGGAGAATTGCACTACACTCATCAGTAAATGCCACTGTTTCAAAGTCCTCTAGCTTTCTTTTTTTGGTGAGAATCTCCTTAATGAACTTGACATAACTGGACATTTGTGCCAAGGCCTCCGCAAAGAAAATATTTATGTGGAGTTTTTAAACACCTCAAGGAACTTAGAGAAATGTTTACCAAGGTGTTGCTTCTGAATTCGTTGAGAGAATGACACTCTTGGCTTATATGGTAGAGGGCATTGTGTAGCAGGCTTGGATCTCGATTCCTCTACCTCTCCTTAATGTGTTTCTTCTATAGGTACAGTAGCTTCATCATTTTCTTCTTTATCCTTTTCTACTGCTGTAACCTTTCTTTTTGGCTCTTCTAAGATTTTTTTCATTCCTCAAGGAAATTGCCTGGACTTGCTCTTTGGGATTCTTCTCTGTATTGCTAGGCAATGTGCCTTGATCTCTTGAAGAAAGTATATTAAAAATCTGGCCAACTTGCACTTTTAAGTTGTGGATAGCAGCTGCTTGGTTTTGCAATGTAGTGTTTATCCTTTTCATGAATTGAGTGGTGTTCAATGTCAACTAAGCATGAGCATTTTTAAAGAGACTTTAGGTGACAGTGGCTGAGCTTGCACTGGAGTTTGCATAGAAGATTGACATTCGAATAGATGGACCACATTCTGAGAATTTTTCCAATGAGAAATTTAGGTGGTTTTTCTATCCCGAATTGTAGGTGTTGGAATAGGAATTAACTTGCCTGTTAGAATTCCTTACAAACTGAGCTTCCTCAAGAGATGGTGGCATATTTGAGTTTATCACTAGACATTTTGCACTAGAATGATCGCTATGACACATATGGCTTGAGGAGTATGAATAACATTGGCTATCAGAGTACCCAAATGTTTTGCAATAGTGTCCATCTTGGCAATAAGGGCTATGATAGGATCTATAACATGCAACCCATAGGCTTTCTTAGGCGGACCCCTTTCAGAAGGCCATTAGCGTGCGTTTTCGACCATTTGATCAAGCAACCCGAAGTCCTCTTCATCAGTTTTCTCCATCAATGACCCACTTACTACAACATCAAGTAGAGTTCTTGTAGACCTAATCAAACCATTGTAGAAAGTTTGAATTTGCATCCACTCTAGTAAACTATGATATGGGCACTTTCTCAACAAGCCTTTGAAGCATTCCCAAGCTTCATGCAATCCCTCCATGTCATGTTACACAAAATTATTAATGTCATTGGGCATCTTGGGGCTTTTTGTTGGTGGGTAAAATCTCGTAAAGAATTGCTCAGTTATCTCATTCCATGTATTGATAGACCCTGCTGGTAGAGAATGTAGCCAATTCTATGCCTCATCTTTCAATGAAAAAGGTAATAGGCGTAATCTAATGGCATCGTCAGTGGCACCATTGAATTTAAAGGTATCATAGGTTTCCAAAAATTTGGCTAAGTGCACATTTGCATCCTCAATAGCTAACCCACCAAACTGGTTAGCTTGCATCATCTGAATCACATTTCCCTTGATCTTAAAGGAGTTGCCTTGTATGGCTGGCCTACTAATTCATGAGATTGAAAGTGGCCCCTTAGGAACCCCATACTACTTCAATGCCTTTTGAGCCACCACTAGCTCTCGGGTTTCCCCAACATTTTCCATAGCATCCCGAGCTGGTTTAACATCGTTTCGTCTTTCCTTTCGATGTTTCTTACAGGTTTTCTTAATTTCAAAATCCAAAGGAAGTAGATTACCGCGCCTCGCACTTCTCATACACTAGAGAAAACTCCTGAAAAACAAAGAGCAAAGAGAAAAATAGAAAATAAACATTTAGACTAAGATTAGAATAACTTAGTATTGATATTAATAGACACACAGTACCTGGCAGCGGCGCCAAATACTTGTCATGCTAAAACTGTACTCAAGTGTATGTGTCACGAGCAAGTAATATAGTAGTGAATAAAGTATCACTCCATGGATACTACGGCTACTAAGTACCAAAATTGGGTGTATTCCCATTTTATCTAGACAATCAAGAATGAATATCAAGCAATAATTTAAAGAAAAAAAATATTAAAACAAGTAGAAGTATGGATGAGAAGTATCTAGGGTTTTCGATTTTACCATAGCTATTATGGATTGTTATTCCTACTTCTTTAATTATTAGCCAAGAACCCTAAACTAGTCATTAGCCTTTCCCAAGGTCAAATGAAAATATCTTTAAGCACCAATTCACTATATTCCTATGTGGATTAAACTACCCATAAATTCTTTAAGTTCTTTGGTTCTTTTAATACCTACATAGATCATAAGGGTATATTCCTATCTCTTATGAAACCTATGATCTTAATCTCTATGATCTTGAATTACAAATTACCTTTTGGTCTCATTGCAATTATCGAATTAACTAAATTGATGGCCAATTGATTTGAAGCATGAAGAATTGAGAAGAAGAAGACAATTAATAAAGAGGTTCTAGAATTAGATCAGTAGAAAATCAAAGATAAAAAAATCATAGGCCTAGAAGGTGAATTTAGTTGATGACAAAAAATAAAAACATGTTCACATAGAATTTAAACATAAATATAAGAGAAAAAGATGAGAAAAACTCTTAAAAGCTGAGAAACAATGATGAAATCCCGATCTTCGAGCTAGCTTAATCTTCCTTCTCTTCTTGCCTCTTGTGTAAAAATGTGTGGAACCCTAATTTAGTCTCTAAGAGTCCTATTTATATGTCCTAGGAAGTTTAAGAAAAAAAGAAAAGAAAATAAAACAGAAATCCTAGTGAAAACAGCCCGGAAGTCAAATCCTGAGTTGAGTCTGAAGGGGTTATGGCCTCGAGTTTGGGCACTACAGCCTCGAAGTCTTTGCTTGAACAATGAAATTCTGATGAAGACCAGCGCTGCGGTTCCTATGGTTGCGCCAAGCACTGAGCTCTCTGCCACAATGTAAAATTTCCTCTTCTTCTGGTGTTGCAGCGCTAGCTTTAGGGCATTGTGGTGCCTAAGCTTCTACCTTGGTGTCTATTTTTCTTCTTTCTAGGCGCTGTGGCACCCTAGTCTCTAGAAAATATTCATTTCTTGTGCACATGTGGCAATGCAGCGCTAGGACTGGGGCTGTAGTGCTTAAGCAGCTGCTTCCACCTAATTCTTCCAGAATTCTTATCTTTTTGACATCAAAAAATGCTGAAATGACTTCTGAAGACTTTTAAATTAAAAACCTACAAAATAAACAATAAAACATTAGAACCAACCTAATATATCCTAGAATAAACATACATCAAGCTAGATTAGCACAAGATAAGTGGTATAAAATCGACTTATCACTGGTCTAATGGGCTCATACCAATCTGAAAGTTGTTACTTGGGAATCATTTGCTAAAATTAAATAGACCTATCCGCACTTTCATCCTTAAGGACAAGAATGCTGTTTGGGGGTTGGAGGGGTTCAATGTTATGAATTAGTAGGAAAAAAGGATAGTCATAGAAAATTAGTAAGCATGTGGGGAGCACGTGCTAGTGTATTTGTTGTATTGAAATATCAGATTCTGTAACTGTAGAGTAGGCAATTAGAAGATACTAACAATTCATATTCTTTTCTATCTCTCTTTCTCTCTCTCCATCCCACTCTACATCTTCTTCATTTTCTGTTAGATACGTATCAAAATCAAAGTTGAAAGCTAACATTAGAATTGTGTAACCAGTTTTGGCAGATTCCAAGAACTCAAATCCTTAATCCACAGTTTCACTTTTGTTAGTTCACAAATTGGTGCTACATTCAACCTAAATTCGTCAATCTGGCACTCTAAACATGATTTGTTACCTTTATTCGGTGAATTAGGTGATCTAGAGTAAACCCTGTTAACTTAATATTTTCACAAAATCTCAGCGTTATTATTTCGAAAAGAATATCTATAGTTTTCTTTCTTTTTTTGTCATTCTCATCTCAATTGTTCAGTTGTATCTCAAGAAATTTTAAATTTTCAATTGGGTTTAAAATTTAATTTTATTGTTAACAAACAAATAGGAAAAAAGTTGGTGTTTGGTGTGAATCATAAAATAAATTAATTTAATTTTTATTATGATATTATAATTTTGGTGTTAGACCACATGGCACTTCTGATGATGTAGTAATCTATGTCAACATTTTAAGACCTACTTCTAATATATATATATATATATATATAAACTACTGATATGGCATAATTTTCTCTATATGCTTTTAATTTTATTTGTTCCACCACTAGTGGACTTCAATTTCCACTAGCAGTGGACTAGAGCTTAACATTTGTCTAACTTTTTAGTAACTGGCTCCTTAAAAGTTAACTCTATTAAACTAGCATATGTTTCTTTTTATTTTCTATTATTATAATTAACTCTAATCCAAATACCACTGCCACCAACAAGACATCAAATGTGATTTTATTCTGCTTCATGATTAAAATTAGTGTTAGAACACACATATGGCTGGTGGATTTGAAATACAAAGACAAGAAATTAAAAAATATGGATTCCAAATGAAGAAAATAAGAAAAAGGTAGATTCTAATGCTTCCAACTACAAGATATATCATAAAGCACTTCTACAATTTTAGGAGGAAGCAAATACAATGCTTTGATTTTCTCCGGAATCATAACAAAACACGTAGTGCTTGCAAAAGAAGGAGTGGATTTTTTTTTCCAGTTGGGAATGTGAACTACATTTTTTTTAGATGTTCTTTTGAAAGATGATTAATGGAATCTCCATTTCACACACACACACACACACACACACACACATATATATATATATATTGAAACAAATACCTCTATTGCAAATTTGAGTCTTGGTTAACTTATAATCTATTTGAATTTTTGAACCATTAGCACTAGACAAAGACTTTAAAGTCTTTTCATAGTACTTAGTAGGAATTAATCTTTCTTGAATACAATTCATGTCTGCTCCTAAGTCTACTAGAGCTATGAAATTTCTATGATATTCCTCATTAATGATATCTTACAATACCATTTTTGAATTTGAACCTTATTGATGATATTCAAATAAGTTTCATGAGAATCTGAAGATTGTCCAACATCTTCATCCTTATATTTTTGACTAGACATTTGACTATTAATATGATTCTTTAATGATAAGTTAAGCAACTGTAATTCTATTTGACTCTAATTTTGCTTTAATTGCCTAATTTCTTCTTTGGCTCTTTTGATTTCATTTTGAAGATCTTTGACAGAAACTACATGTTATTTTGAATTCATTTTTGAAAGCATATCACTAAGACTTATAGGCTTAATATTGGGTATACTTGGTTTTTCTTGATCTATGATATCTTTTAACTTTAAAAGATATTCCTTTTTGATTTCATCATCCTCTATCTTTTCTATGACATCTATCAAAAAATGAGCTTCTGATGAAATAACATTTATTGACTTCTTGCAATTTCCAACACAATCTGGATTTTTGCAATTTTGAACACAAGGTTCACTTGTTGAAGTGCTTGATGAATAAGTTCTCTACAATCAACGTCTGATAATTGATTGAGAAAGCTATGAGAGAAGAAGAAGGTTCTTGACTTTTTTTTTTTTTTCTTTTTCCTCTTTTATCGATTTTTCTTTAACCAGTGGGGTTAAAGGTAGAATTTGTCCTTTTCCTTTAGCCAGTGGGGCTAAAGTTTTGACACTCTTACTTATCTCACATTTGTCTTCAACCAATGGGGCTGAAGTATTAATATCCTCTATCTCTCTCTTATCTTTAGCCAGTAGGGCTAAAGTTTCATCTTCCATATCTTCAAGATTTTTGAATTTGCTTTCATCATCCAGTGGGGATGATGATGATATACCACTGTGAGCCAGTTAGGCTGACAGAGATTCTACTTGCTTTTTGAGAAAATCATTTTCTTTGATTAAATCAAGATTGTTGTAAGTAAGATCATTTGTGAAATATTCATTTGTACAACAAGTAGGACAAAGCTTGTGATGATATTTGTGATGAGAAAAACGAAAATAGTCTGCTACTATTTCCAAAAATAATTATTTACTATTAAAGTCATTAATATTCCAAATAGCATCTAATATTACTATTTCACAGTTATCTAAATTTATCAAGTTACCTCTGTAATGAAAATTAGATTTTCTAGGCCAGACAAGTAACACTTGATCACCGAAAAACATCAATGATTGTCAAGGATTCATCTACAAAACTAAGTTTATTAGTATGAACAATTTATTATTTAAAAACATATATATCACACTTAGTACAAATGTACTAAATAAGTCTTTTTTGTTAGATATTAAATACTTAATCCATTGATGAACTTTGTTGATAAACTCATAATTTATGACTAACCTGGGTACTTCTCTTTCTTGTTCAGCTTATTTAGTAACATAAAAAGCTGCACAACTCCAAGGAGACTTACTTGATGTAAGGAGCTTTTTGTCTAACAACTCTTGAATTTCTCTCTTGCAAATTTCTAACAATTCTTTATTCATTTGAATTGGTCTTGCCTTTGTAGGAATCTTACTTTCATGAAAATCTTTCTCATAAGGTAATTCCACCATATGCTTCTTCCTTTGCCAAAAAGCATTTGAAAGATCGGCACATACTTGATCTTGAATCTTCTTTTGAATTTTCTCTATCCTATCTTTTACCTAAGGATTTTGAATTTGTTCTTCTATTCTCCTGTAATGAACTTCTTGATTCAAGTATTGAATTTGCTTTTGTTTCTTCATTATCATATTGATAACAGAGATTGAACTATTTTGAATTTCATTAACATCTTAATCCTTCATTGGTCTAAGAAATTTAAATATGATTTTTTTACCACCTTGAATAGTATGTATTTCTTGAGATGTTACATGAAAAGGATAAATTTTAGTAAGGAATGGAGTTCCTAATATGACTGGTGTTGAGATATTTTTGACTAAGATAAAAGTATTTTTGAAACAAATGCCTCTATTGCAAATTTGAGTCTTGGTTAACTTATAATCTATTTGAAGTTTTGAACCATTAGCACTAGTGATGAACACACTTTTTATACAATAGTTATCCCTCATACTTAGTCTTTTAAACCTCTTTTGGGCTGAATTGCATAGACTTAGACCTCATTTCATGACTTTGGATCCATTTGTGCTTAATTGCAATTTCCAGCATTACTGAGCATTTTATGCTGTCTCTGTGTTTCATGCATATCTTGAGTTTTGGATGTCTAAAAATTCCGAGTCATACCTTGTAGGAAAGCTGAGAGAATTGTCTACAACTTTCTTTCAGGGCTCCAAAGCTAATTCGGACGTCCAGAAGGTCATATGCAGCCTGGAAGCCAGAGAAGACATGCTGTCGCAGGATCCTGACCTACATGCAGTATTTGGGCCATAACTTGAGTTGTGGATGTCATATGGACCTGAAACGGGTACCATTGGAAATCTAACAGACAGAGCTTCAATTGATAGGAAGACCGGTTCACCATATTTTGTATTGAAGATGGTCTTATTTGCAGTGGAAGTTGGCTGATGGTTCCAGACACCTATTGGCACTTAAATGGGCCTAACTTCCTCATCACAAGTACAAATGGGCCCAAACCAAAGCCCAATTAAAGCTAAGGCCCATGGGAACAAGTGTGCCCTAAGGGCAATTTGGGTGTGCATGTAATTTTGGAGGTCTATATCAGAAGAAGGAGGCAGCCGAAATTCAGAATCAAGTTATTAGATATTTTTAGACAGATTTTGAGCTTTCCTTAGTCTCTAAGTTTTCTCTTAGATATTTTTGTAAGAACTTGGCTTCTCTTGTTCATGGAGGGCTAATTCATCATATCAATCCAGGTTTTGGCTGTTCTGATTATTGGTTTTGAGATTATGTGTTGTTGTTACTCATTTTAGTTGTTAATCAAGTTCTTTCAATCCTCTAAATATTCTGTTTGAATTGCTTAATTCGGATTTGGATCATTCATGTGTTCATATTCTGTTTGCATGTGATAAAAGAGGATTGTATGGTTAATTAATGGTTCTAAGCTTGGACGGATTAATTACCTTGGCTGGATTCTGGACTTAGGTTAAACTGGACTTGAATGTTTGCTTAATTCATTTAGTCCCCTGTTGAACCGAATTCTGGTTGTTGAACCGAATTCTGGTTGCTTAACCAGTAGACATCCATAGAACATTGAGAGGCTTCTTGATATGTTTTAAAGGCCAAGAACATGGTTAATAATTAAATGGATCCTTGGAAATCAAGGATGGATCAAAATCAGAATTAGTTAAGACTTGGATTGGTTGCTTTTCCTAAAACTTTACCACTTATAATTAATTTTTGTTAATCACATAAACAAACACAACCCCCCTGTTTATATGCTTCTCAATATGATTCACTAAATAGAACAATCCTTAGGTTCGACTTAGGGCTGCCCTTTGCTGCAAATAGCTTAGGTAACCGACCTTANTAGGTAACCGACCTTAAACTTTAAGTAATTTGAGGAGCCTCGGCAGCTCATCAACTAGACAAAGACTCTAAAGTCTTTTCATAGTACTTAGTAGGAATTAATCCTTCTTGAATACAATTCATGTCTGCTCCTGAGTCTACTAGAGCTATGAAATTCCTATGATATTCCTCAATAATGATTAATGATATCTTACAATACCATTTTTGAATTTGAACCTTATTGATGATATTCAAATAAGTTTTATGAGAATCTAAAGATTGTCCAACATCTTCATCCTTATCTTTTTGACTAGACGTTTGACTAGTTATATGATTCTTTAATGATAAGTTAAGCAACTCTATTTCTATTTGACTCTGATTATGTTTTAATTGCCTAATTTCTTCTTTGACTTCTTTGATTTCATTTTGAAGATCTTTGATAAAAACTACATGTTGTTTTGAATTCATTTTTGAAAGTATATCACTAAGACTTATAGGTTTAATATTGGGTATACTTGGTTTTTCTTGATCTATGATATCTTTTAACTTTAAAAGATATTCTTTTTTGATTTCATCATCCTCTATCTTTTCTATGATATCTATGAGAAAATAAGCTTTTGATGAAATGACATTTATTGACTTCTTGCAATTTCCAGCACAATCTAGATCTTTGCATTTTTGAACACAAGGTTCACCTGTTGCAGATTCAGATGATTCTGAAGCAGATGATTCGTCTTGAATATCATAAATATTTTTTAATTCATCTTCTTCAAAATTTTGTTCTGAAGGATCTCTTTTAGATTTATTCTCTGAGTCTGAAACTTTGTTGATGAATAATTTACTTAATTCTTCTTTCAACTCTTCACTAATTTTTAATGAATTTATCTTTTTTGTCATTGGACAATTATTCTTATAATGTCCTATTTGACCACACCTATAACAAACCGGACCTTTGAATGTCTTTCTAGACTTTGAACTTCTATTTTGATTTTTTGAAGATTTACTTGACTCTTTTGAAGGCTTACTTGATTCTTCTCTGTCATAGTATTTCCTATTCCTTTTGAATTTCTTATTCCTAAATTCTTTCCTAAAGGATTTTTGCTTGTTCCTCTTTCTTGAAGAGGGAGGAATCAAATTAGTATCAATTCCCATTTGATTATAAATATTCCCTAACTCATCTTTTCTTTTATGACTATCTTTTTGAATCTTATTTTTAAACTTTATATCATTACACTCAACCATTACTTCTTGATTGATAGCACTAACTAGCTGACCATAGGAAGAGGTTTCATAAACTTGAGTTAATGATAATCCTTGTTGAGTTCCAAAATTTCTTAACCTTTCTTTAACTTTTTCTGCAAATAGCTTAAGAAGACCACATATAAACTTTTCTTTCAAATAAGCTACATTGTAATCAGTTCTTAAGAACACTTTTGAGAAAAATACATCTTTATACCATCTTAAGTCTGAGAGTTTTCTACATCTTAAGTTGGTTAAGATTTCTAATGATTTTTCTTGAAAGCTTTGAGGTTCACCTATGAAATGTTTGATGATAGCATGGATTAAGATTTCTATACATGTTGAATTATTGGTTTTTAGATCTATTGAATTTTCTATCTCTAATCTTTGATCTTCAGTGAGATAATTATCCCACCAACCTCTAAGTTGTCATGTGAAACCACTAATGACAATTCTAAGAATATTTCTTAAATTTGCTAAAGGAATTTTGACTCTAAAAGAATAGACTGCTATGAGAATTTCATTTGTATGATTCAATATTTCATGTTCACTCATACCATCAATATTCCATTCATAAATACTAGTTCCATCATAGCTCGAATGAACATATTGACTTCTTTCTTCAAATTGAATGTCAAGAAGATTAGGTCTTGGATAATAATTCCTAGTTTGATAAGTTCTTGAACCTTATCTTGAATTTTTTGACTTTATTGACTGCTAACTCTTCTTCTTCATTTTTGATCATATTGATTGATTGTTTCTTATCCAACTTATTGAGCTTTGCTACAATTAGATTTAATGCATCTTCATTTCCAAATCTAATATCTTTTATTTTTGAAAAGTTTGGTATCCTATAGATAGGTTGTTAAAATTTTGAACTAGTAAAAGTTATTGCAGGAGAAGAAAGAGATTTTGAGGAAGTAGGACCTAAGGAGGGAGGACCTAATGACTGACCTAAGGAAGGAGGAGAAGAGAGTTGATTCTCTACTCTAGTCATTTGATCTGATACAATCTTGAGTATTTGATTTGTATAATTATTTTGACACAGTATATTTTTTATATCTTTTAATGAAGCATTGTCCTTGTCAAGACCATGTGTCATTTTGAATGGTGAAGTTACTACATCTTCATTATGAATATTTTCTAAAAGAGGATGGACTACAGTAACAATTGTATTTCATAAAGTTTTTCAATTTTGACTTATCCTAGTGTTTGTATTGATATTTTTTGATTTTGAATAAGGATAAAATATGTCATCTACTTTAGCATAAGGATAAAACATGTCATTTACTTCAGCATATTCTTCGAACCATTCGAAGAAAGGCATATTGGTTTCCTTGATATTTAATTCATGATAATAAAATATCTTGAGTATATCTCTTGTATGACTGTTAAACCTTTTGAAATACCAATGTCTTTTCTCTTTGTTTGAGACTCTCATGAATTATTCCCTAAGATAATCTTTGTCTATTTGAAACTCTTTTGATATGATACTAAGTTGACTTTGAAAATCAGACCTAGTAGGAGGCATATGAGGAGAATTAGAATCCTGAGTATTTTGATAAACAAGTTTTGGAATAATTGGTCTAAAGTTAATTCCTGATGAATTTATTGAAGAAAAATCTATTGATCTTCTAGCAGAACTGTAATGAGTTGATGATTCATATCTAGTAGAGTTTGATCAACTAAACTTAAGAGTAACATTCCCTGAAAAAGATTTTACAATATGATTTAATTATGGAAACTCTTGAGGTCTGGGAGGGACAACATCTTCTAGTTCCCATTCATCTACATATGAGATTTCATCACTACTATCACTTGATCATCTGTTGAATAGTCATGTTCTTCAATATTTGAACTTGAAGGTTCATGTTGGATAGACAATAATCGTCTAATCATCCTTGACATTATAATTAATTTTGACTCTAATTCAATTAATTATCTCTCTTGAACTCACCGGGAACA
Organism: Cercis canadensis; assembly: GCA_003255065.1. Classification (NCBI taxonomy): domain Eukaryota; kingdom Viridiplantae; phylum Streptophyta; class Magnoliopsida; order Fabales; family Fabaceae; genus Cercis; species Cercis canadensis. The sequence goes on from QAOA01008427.1 coordinate 62,309, forward strand.
CCATGCTTACCAACAGTTTTATTGCCTTCCCTAGGACTTACTACCAGGAACATGTTTTCCGACTGACCAACGCTAAGTCAAGAAAAACTCTTAATCTTCTTAAAGTCTTGATATCTTATAAAGTCTTAGACTTTAAAGATCTAGGTCTAATTTAATGAACTTCTAAAACAAATATTAGAACGGTGACTAGACAGTTAGATAAACAAGCTTCTTAAAGTGATATTGAGCAAACTTTTGATAATGTTCAATTTCTTCTTTTTCAGAAGGGTGTTCCTTTTTTAGGTATTGAACTCTATTACTATAAAACCAATAAGCATGTTTTTAATTTTTTATGTAAGGACCAAATATCTTACCATCTTGCTTACAACTAGATATGCAATTCGTTTTGATATTAATGAGACTTGATATCTAAGAACCCAAATGTAATAAGGATTTGTTGTTTGAACAAATTCTTTATCATGAAGAAGACTCTTGTAATGTCTAATTAAAGCTTGATCTTCTAACAAACCATAACCATAATACCTACTGACTTTGTAGCTAAACCAACTAGCCATAGTAAGCATTCATCTTTGTTGAGTACAATTTTGAGTAAGCACCTAGAGCTAGAGCACCTACACACCCATTACCCCCACCTGATTGAATAGGCCACGAGGCTTTGATACCATTCGGAGTAGGATTGTCTCAGTTTTGACTTAATGATTAATATGAGAGATCAGAGTTAATGAGTAAGTCAAAAACATTTATGAAAGGGTGCAGAAATTAATTTAAACATGTAAAACAAATAAAAAGTTCAAAATGAATAGTAACTTATGAATAATGTCGTGGATAGTAATCATGAACAGTAATAAATGAATAGTAATCATGAACAGTACTCGAAAAATAAAAAGGAGGCTAATCCGGCGATAGTCCACACTGGAAAGCAAAGATGAGATTATGAATGCATAATACAAAAAGTATTGAAATAGAACTTAATATTAAACAAAGTAACACTTACAACTTTGAAAGTTCTTGAAAACTTGCTTTGAAAGTAATTACAAACTTTGATACATAAGGAGAAGAGGGACCTTGAAGGTTAATGAAAGGTTTTCTAACTTAGGCTTTGAACATGTTGAAAATCTAAGACTAAGGAGAACTTTTGAAAGGAAGAAAGCTTCACTTGGGAAAACTTCGAGTTAGGATAATTTTAGGAGTTTTCTAGGATAATGTTAAGATGATTTTAGGATAATGTTAGGATGCCTTCCTTGTGTCTTGAACTTGCATTTTATAGACCTTGATGAGTGGATTTGAGAAAAGTTGAAATCCATGGATTCCAAAGTGTTTGAAATTCATTTTTGTCTTTTGCATGATGTGTAAGGAAGCTTTTCATGATGCATTGTAATGTTGCCACTTGTCATGAGGGGTAGTCTTCATGTCTTCTAACTTTGACACTTGTCTTGCCACTTGTCATGAGGGGAGGTCTTCATGAAGTTTGTTGAATTGTTGACTATGATGATAAGTTTGTTTGTAGCCATGTGAACTTGTCAGAACTTTTATTCCATTGTGATGTCAATTCCATAACAATCATCTTCATTTTGCGGAGTGTAACTTGAATTAATTTCTTCTGAATCGGAGGAAGCAACATGAGACTCTACTTCTTTGAGTTTTTCTTTTAGCATAGCAAGTTCATTCATGAGTGCTGCTTTACCTTTTGAAGAGGTAATCTCTTGTTGAACTGGTGTCTTGGAATTAATCTATGTGAAATATTGTTGAACTCTGGGCATATCTGCAAATGAAATATCAAACTGTCTCCACCATTTTACCTTGAATACTCGAATTAATTTTTGAAGAAAATAAGAAGGAAATAGAGGATCTTATAAGACCAACAAAGGATCCAAGCAATATTGAATTTGATACAAAAGGATAAGAATTTATCAATTTTAAGAATTTTTGGAGTATTATCTTTGAATAAAAGATAGGTTTCATAAACTTGAGGAATGAAAATTTAAGTGATTGGTCCACAGATGAAGAACCATTCTTTGAACCATAAAGGAAGTGATGAAGGACTGATATTTTGACAGTAGTACAAGAACCATGAGTGATTGTAAGGAGCCAGATATAGAAAATTGAACCAAGCTTTTTGATAATCAAAATAATCTAAAGGTGGATGAGAGAAATCTTTTGAAAATTTCCTTTTGGTAAGGAGCTTTTGATTCCAATCTGATTCAGAAAGGACTTTTCGAATTTTGGCTTTTGAATAAGTAATTTGATTATCCTCATTTGTATTATGAGTGAAATATACGGAACCAGTATCTACTAAAATATTTTCATAAAATTCTCTGGTTTTGAAAAATTATTCTGGAAAGTAATGAAAGTTTTTTGGAAAAACCTTTTTAACCATATCTTTGAGATTGTTTTGTCTTTGATGTGGTTTAGGCAAACATATGTTCAGGAACATGGATTTTTGAACATAAGATGGTTGATCATGAGATGATGTTGAAGATACCAAAGCACTATGATAAGATCTTGGCTGAGGAATAATTCCTAAACTTTAGAATCTGTTTTGAGATAAGGTAGATCCTAGGGTAAGTTTTGATTGTAGAATAATTCTTTTGAGATTCGATCCATAGTCCTGAACGGTATTTCACTATTTGTTCTTGACTATTTCCTATTTTTCTTTGCTTTAAGATTCCCCCAAAACCTATATTAGAAGCATCAGTCTCTACTATCATATAGGCTAAATGATTTGGAATTTCTAAACAAGGAAGATTTTGAGATAGAAATTTTAAATCTTTAATGATTTGAGTCATTTCTTGATCCCATGCAAGAGGATTTTTCCTAAGTCTTTTGAATAAAGGCTTACATTTCTACCTTAAATTTGGAATAAAATTATAAATGTAATTTAAACATCCTAAGAACCTTTGTCATTAATTCTTATCTTTGATTTCATCTGGAAATTTGTTTGAAAATTCTATTGACCTATTAATAGGCTTGATAGTACCTTGATGAATATCAAACTCTAAAAATCTAATTTTTGTTTGAAACAGTTTCATTTTCTTGGTTGACACCACCAATCCATTTTGTTTGACTATGTCAAAAAAATGTTTCTAAATGTTCCAAGTGCCTATTTATTGAATTTGAGAATACTAAAACATCATCTATGTAGACAATAGTGAATGTTGACAAAGAATTAAAAATATCATTCATAATATTTTGTAATTCTGATGATGTATTTTTTAGACGAAAAAGCATGACATTCCACTCATAGTGTCCAAATGGAACTGTGAAAGCAGTTTTATACCTATCTTTTTCATGAATTTGAATTTGCCAAAAACCAGATTTCATATCAAACTTTTAAAATACAGATGAATTATATAAACAACTAATTAAATCTTTCTTGTTAGGTATTGGATACCTAATCCATTGAAGAACTTTGTTGAGAGGCTTATAATTTATGATTAACCTATGTACTCCTCTTTCTTATTCAGCTTATTTATTAACATAAAATGCTGCACAACTCCAAGGAGACTTACTTGGTCTAATGAGCTTCTTATCTAACAACTCTTGAATTTCTTGCAAATTTTTAGCAATTCTTTATTTATTTGAATTGGTCTTGCCTTGGTAGGAATCTTACTTTTATGAAAATCTTTTTTATAAGGTAATTCCACCATATGCTTCTTCCTCTGTCAAAAAGCATTTGGAAGATCGGCACATACTTCATTCTCAATCTTCTTTTGAATTTTCTATATCCTATCTTTGACCTAAGGATTTTGAATCTGTTCTTCTATTCTTCTATAATGAACTTCTTTATTCAAGTATTGAATTTGTTTTTGTTTATTCATTATCATATTGATAACAGAGATTGAACTATTTTGAATTTCATTAACATCTTTGTCTTTCATTGGTCTAAGAAATTCAAATATGATTTCTTTACTACCTTGAATAGTGTGTATTCTTTGAGATGTTACATGATAATGATAAATTTGAGTAAGGAAAGGGGTTCATAATATGACTAGTGTTGAGATATTTTTGACTAAGATGAAAGTATTTTTGAAACAAATTCCTTTATTGCAAATTTGAGTCTTGGTTAACTTATAATCTATTTGAAGTTTTGAACCATTAGCACTAGACAAAGACTCTAAAGTCTTTTCATAGTAATTAGTAGGAATTAATCCTTCTTGAATGCAATTTATGTCTGCTCCTGAGTCTACTAGAGCTATAAAATTCTTATGATATTCTTCATTAATGATTAATGATATCTTACAATACCATTTTTGAATTTGAACCTTATTGATAATATTCAAATAAGTTTCACGAGTATCTGAAGATTGTCCAATATCTTCATCCATATATTTTTGACTAGTATGTATATATATATATATATATATATACATGTATCTACTATAATGTCTAATTAAAACTTGATCTTCTAATAAACCATAACCATGATATCTATTGACTCTGTAGCCAAACCACCTAGCCATTAATGAGCATTCATCTCATGAAAAAGAGTGCTTATACACCCATTACCCCCACCTAATTGAACAGGCGACAAGCTCTAATACCACTTGGAGCAAGATCGTCTTACTTTTGACTTTAATGATTAATAATAAAGAAGATAATGATTAATGAGTAAGTCAAAAACTTTAACGAAAGGGTGCAGAAATTAATTTAAACATGAAGAACAAGTAAAAGTTTTGGTATGAACAGTAGCTTATGAATATTGCCGTGAATCGTATTCATGAACAGTAACTTCAAAAATAAAAGGGAGGTTAATCCGACAGTAGTCTGCACTGGAAAGCAAGTAATGGATTATGAATGCAAAAAGTATTGAAAATAAACTTGATATTAAACAAAGTAACACTTACAATCTTTGAAAGTTCTTGAAACTTGCTTTGAAATCAGTTACATACAAAGTATTGATACATAAGGAGAGGAGAAGAGGGACTTTGAAGGTTAATGAAAGGGTTTTCTAACTTAGGCTTTGAAACTTTGAAAATCTAGGACTAAGGAAGAAAGCTTCACTTGGGAAAGCTTAAGGATGAAAATTTTAGGGTTTTTCATGTGTTTTTTTTATCAAAATTTTATGTTGAGCATGATAACAAATTCCTTTGATCCATTCTGGGACTTTGCTTTGAAGGATTAATTCAATATATCTTTTTGGAGGAAAGGTTTCAAAATAATTGATGATACAATGAGATAATTTTCTTCTAAATTCATCTAATTGGTCAGGGCTGGTAATGATGACATTAGAAAGGTATCCATAATCTAAAAGTTTTTGAGGAGTTAAAATTATTGGTTCTTCTTTAAAATGGATTGTAATTGGTTGATAAAGGGACAAGTCTAGGGAGGCTTTACAAATACTATAAGTAAGGTGACATTTACAGTCAGACATTGAAAGGAGAATTTCTTGACACAAAGGATCTTCTTTGAGGCATTCATTTTTTGTGAAGCCATAATAACATTCCTATATCCAGTTCATTCCTGGAATGAGTTTGTTGTCGCAAGTTTCTTTTACTAAAGCTTCATGAATAAACTCTTGTCTATTGAGTTCAGTGCTTTGAAGTTTTTGGTAAATAAGTTCTCTGCAATCAACGTCTGGTAATTGATTGAGAAAACTATGAGTGAGGAAGAAGACTCTTGACTTTTTCTTTTCTTTTTCTTTTTCATCTAATATTTTTTTAACCAGTGGGATTAAAGTTTTGACACTCTTACCGCTCTCACCTTTGTCTTCAACTAGTGGGGCTAAAGCTTTGATATTCTCTGTTGTCTCACTCTTATCTTTAGCTAGTAGGGCTAAGATTTTAGTATCACTCTTACTTGTCTCTCATTTTTCTTTAGCCAGTAGGGCTAAAGTTCTATCTTCCAAATCATCAAGATTTTTGAATTTGTTTTCATCATTCAGTGAAGATGATGATGATATTCCACTGTGAGCCAATTAGGCTGACAGAGCTTTTACTTGCCTTTTGAAAGAATCATTTTGTTGAAGTAAATCAAAAATTTTGTAAGTAAGATCATTTATGAAATATTATATTGTGCTACAAGTAGGACAAAGCTTGTGATGATATTTTTCAAGAGAAAAACGAAAATTGTCATAAAGTACTCGGAAGTCGCTATAACGCGAATGACGAAAATGAAAAGAGATTTAGTTTTAGAAATGAAAACTCTGGAGTTGCCACCAATTGTATTAAAAATCGGAGAACAATTGGAAAACCCCTTTAATTTTCAAAAAATATGTTAGGCACCCTATAACACCCGTCTAAACGACGGTTACCTAAAATTAATTGTGCAAATTAAATTATGGCCTAATTGTATTTATTTTGTCCCTAAAAGAAAAATAGGTGATTATTCACAATGGGACTTGATTCGTCACCCTTGAATGCCTACATACCCTAATTAGAGATCAAAGTCCGCATAGTTCGCAATGATTCAAAAGGAATTTTTATTTTATTTTTCAAAAATAAAATTAAAAGAAATTCAAAACTTTCAAGTTAAAATTATGTTATGCATGAATCTAATCGCGTCCTACTCCTTCCACTTTATTCTCACGCTTCTCCGTTCTCAAAGTGACGCTTATCCTTACCTCGAATAGATAAGAGAGCCACCCCTATGGGGGTAAGTCGCTCTTATCCATCCCTTGATAAGTAAAGGGCATATAGATACTATTTGTACATATCTAACTAAATAAAATACAAAATGCATAATTTTACTCCTAATTTTATTTTAGTTAAACTATTTAAAATAAGAAAAATTAAAATAATAAATAAAAAATTAAAATAAATGAATAAATAGATAAATAATCTAAAATAAAAAAAAATTACAATTAAAATAAATAAATAAATAAAATAATCTAACCCTAAAATAAAATAAAATAAAGGTCTAATCTAAATAAGCAATTAAAAAAAATAAAAATAAAAATAAAATAAAATAAAAAATTGCATACTATACTTCAAGCCCAAGGAAAAAAAATGCTAAAGGACTTTCTTCGAATTTGGCCCAATCAGCAACCAAAAATCTGAAACCTATTTTAAATTTTAGCCCAATCAGCATTTAAATGAAATCAGCAACCCAAGGACTGAAGCCCATTTCGAATTTTGGCCCAATTCTAAACTCAAATAAAACTAAAGTAACAATTTAGCCTTGACACAATCAGGATTAACCCATCAAGCCCAATTCGAAAATGAGTCCAACTTACTAACATTTCAACCCAATAGACTAATGCATCAACATAAGAAAAACTACCAAGAACAAAGCCTAAACCAAATCAGCAAAGCAAACAAATTTGACCCAACCAATTTTGTGGGCCTGGTCCAACAAAGAGAAAGAAAACTCAAGCAAGTAAACTAACCCAGACAAATGACAAAAAGACAAAGCATATATTAGCCCAAACAAAACAACAATAAATGACCCATAACTAAAAAATCCCCAAAATAAAAAATAGCCCAAAATCTGAAATTTAAAACAAGTAATAAAAATAAAAGAAAACAAAAACACTTACACAAAAGCAAGGAAGAAAAGAGGTGCGTACAGAGCAAATAGAAAGGAAATACGCTACTGGGAACAAGGCCAAAAACGGAAAAGAAGAAACCACCCCAATCTTTCTCTTTCAATCCTTAAACCCATGGATTTGGGTTCTTTCAAAAATTGATTACTGAAGCAAGGGTTTATTTTTCTCCATATAACCTTCTCTCAAAACTTAGTTTCTCTCTTCAAGTTGGTTTCTCTCTTTAAAAAATAGGTCTTTCTCTCTTCCCATGAAATTGTTTTACTTCTACTTGAGACTAATGAAGAGAACAAGAATGGTGTAAATGTGATTGTGTGTTGTATGCATGTGAAAATGTATGAGTGAGTCTTGAAAAATATAAAGAAAATAGAGGGATTAACAAAGACTTGCTTTCTCCCTATGTTCTCTTTCTCTTAAATTTCTATTTCGGTTCTCCGTACTGCTGTTCTTGCTTTCCTTGTGCTGCTGTTCTGCTTCTTTCTCTGTGTTTTTGTTGCTGTTCCCTCCTTGCTAAATGGTCTCTCTTCGGTTCTCTCTCTCTCTCTATCTTGCTGCATCTTTCTCTTTCTTGGGGTCTCTGTTTTCTGGTGTTTCTGCTCTCCGAAAATCTGTTTCTATTCTTTTTCTGTTGGTCCCTGTTTCTGGTGTAGCTCTCTCTTATTTATACTGAACTTACAACTCTTCCCATGCACTCACGTTTCTCACTTTCATCTCCACCTTCTTCATGTTTCCCTCTCTCTCTATCGTCTCTAATTGCTGCCCATCTCCCACGTTCTTCCCCTCTCTCACGTCTCTATTTTCTCCTTTTATCAGCACATGCATATGCACCCACCTCTTGCAACTTCTTTTATTATTAGAAGGAAAACTCCCCATGCACCACGTCTCTTATTTTGCTTCTAACCGCTTTATATATTTCTTTTATATTTGGACGAAAATGAGTGTCCATAAAAATAATATGCTATTATTTCTAAAATTAATAATTTACTATTAAAGTCATTAATATTCCAAATAACATCTAATATTACTATTTCACAGTTATCTAAATTTACTAAGTTACCTCTGTAATGAAAATTAGATTGTCTAGGCCAGACATGTAAGATTTTATCACAAAAAAAACATCAGTGATTGTTAAGGATCCATCTGCAACACTAAGTTTATTAGTATGAACAATAATATTCTATAGTATGAAGTAATAAGTGTTGAAAATATGGATGCATTAAGAAAATGACTAATTAAATCTTTTTGTTAGGTATTGGATACCTAATCCATTGAAGAACTTTGTTAAGAGGCTTATAATTTATGATTAACCTATGTACTCCTCTTTCTTGTTCATCTTGTTTATTAACATAAAAAGCTGCACAACTCCAAGGAGATTTGCTTGATCTAATGAGTTTCTTGTCTAACAACTCTTGAATCTCTTTTTTACAAATTTCTAATAATTCTTTATTTACTTGAATTGGTCTTGCCTTGGTAAGAATCTTACTCTCATGAAAATCTTTTTCACAAGGTAATTCCACCATATGCTTTTTCCTTTGCCAAAATACATTTGGAAGATTTGCACAGACTTCATTTTCAATTTTCTTTTGAATCTTCTCTATTCTTTCTTTTACATGAGGATTTTGAATTTGTTCTTCTATTCTTTTGTAATGAACTTCTTGATTCAAGTATTGAATTTGTTTTTGTTTCTTCATTATCATAATGATAATAGAGATTGAAGTATTTTGAATTTCATTAACATCTTTGTCTTTCATTGGTGTAAGAAATTCAAATATGATTTCTTTACCACCTTGAATAATATGTATTCCTTGAGGAGTTACATGAAAATGATAAATTTGAATAAAGAAAGGAGTTCCTAATATGACTGGTGTTAAAATATTCTTGACTAAAATAAAAGTATTTTTGAAACAAATTTCTTTATTGCAAATTTGAGTCTTGGTTAACTTAAAATCTATTTGAAGTTTTGAACCATTAGCACTAGATAAAGACTCTAAAGTCTTTTCATAGTACTTAGTAGGAATTAATCCTTCTTGAATACAATTCATATCTACTCCTGAGTCTACTAGAGCAATGAAATTTCTATGATATTCATCATTAATGATTAATGATATTTTACAATACCATTTTTGGATTTGAATCTTGTTAATGATATTCAAATACGTTTCATGAGGATTTGAAGATTGTCCAATATCTTCATCTTTAAAGATATTTCAAAAAGATATCAATGGCATAAGAAAATCATAATCAACAGAAACTTTAAAGAGAAATGATAAGAAGATCTTAGCAACAAGTTTTATAGTGGTTCAACACTAAGGCCTACATCCACTTCTCCCAAGCATTGGGGTTCCATTAAAATCTGAGGTTAATTTGACCAAGCTTCTCAAAGCTTTTTACACCCTTGGTTTCTCACACAAAAGCTCATCAAGAAACTTTCTTCTTCTAGTATAACACTTAGAAGTCTCTCTCAAGGATTTCCTATTGAAATCCTGAGTTATCAACACTCAAAAGGAAATTTAGCTCCATTGAGGTACTCTCTATCTATAGAGCATATTTTACATAAGTTTGCACATAAGAAAGAAGAAGATTCTTAGTAAAAATGAAAGATTGAAAGGCCTCTGTATTTTCTTCTTTCTATTTCTCTCCTCTACTTGCTTCAAATGGCAAGGGAAAGTTGCATAATAAGGAAGAAAGGCAGCATGTGAAAAGCAATCTTCACCCTTGATCAAAGGAACAATTGTCAAGCTGAGATGCACTCCAATTCCACTAACTATTCTTTTGTCTTGTAGTGTCTAAAGAGGTTACTTTATACCAACTTCCCTTGAAAGGTGGATCTATACCAAACCTTCATAGGGAAATGGTTAAAAGCACATGTGAAGCAGCATTCTGACAACCATTTTGAGATCTGAAGACTTAGCATGCACAACAGCAGCTAGAAGAGAAGAGCTGGTTTAAAAACTAGTTCTTTCGAATAAGTAAAACCAATTCTTTCCTTTCCATATCTCATAAGGAGTTTTTTTTCAAAATTGGTCTAATTAAACATCTGTTCAAGATGTAGCATGCTGTATTTACAACTTCAGCCTAGAAATACTTTGGCAAATCATTTTCACAAAGCATAGTTCTGCCCATCTTAACTAGTGTCCTATTTTTCCTCTCAACAACACCATTCTGTTGTGGAATTTTAGGACAAGAAAAATTGTGGTGGATTCTTGAATTTTCATAAAAGCTTTTGAAAAACTTATTTTCAAATTTACCACCATGATCACTCCTAATTGAAGATATTGCAAAACCTTTTTCATTTTGAACCTTTTTGCTAAATTTTTCAAACACAGAAAAAGTATCATCTTTATGAGCTAGGAAGAACACCCAAGTAAACCTAGAATAATCATCAATAATAAGCAAACATATTTCTTTCCATTTAAGCTCAAAGTAGGTGCTGGTCCAAATAAATCCACGTGAAGTAGTTGCAATGGCCTAAAGGTTGACAACACTTTCTTAGAACTGAAAGAGGACTTAATCTGCTTTCCCTGCTGACAAGCAGTACAAATTTTATCCTTTTCCAAAACTATCTTAGGCAATCTTGAGACTAGTTCTTTCTTTGAAAGTTTGGCAATCAATTTTAAATTAGCATGGCTAAGTCTCCTATGCCACAACCAGGAGCTACTACTTTGAAAAACAAAACAGGTTTCCTTTTTGAAATTCAAAGAATCTTTGGACACAACATACAGATTTGAACTTCTTGGACCAACAAACAGTATATCATCAAATTTCCTATTATGAATGATGCACTTAGATGCTTCAAAGATAATTCTATGACCTCTATCACACAATTGACTGATGCTTAACAAATTGTACATTAAGCCTTTCACAAAGTACACATTTTCAATAAACAAAGAAGGGGTTAAGCTTATTTTACCTATACCTACTATTCTACCTTTGTTGTTATCACCAAAAGTTACTGCTCCCAAGTCCTCCATGTCAATGGAAACAAACTTTGAATGGTCTCCTGTCATGTGCCTAGAACAGCCACTATCAAGATACCAACAATCACTCTTGGCTTGATAACATACCTGCAAGTAGATTAGACAGACTTAGGTACCCAAACTTCTTTGGGTCCTTTCAAGTTAGCAACAGTTGTACCCTTAGGCGCCCATATCATTTTCCTAGTTGCACAAAGTTTCTTATATGAGCATGCATTAGGAAAATGTCCTGAAAAACCACAATAGAAGAAGTTCTGTCATTACTCATTTTTGCCTTCCAAAGAGAGAATTAAGATTATCTCTTCCTTGAACAAAATCTACTAAATCTTTGGACAATTCATCAACTTTTCTTTTTAGTTCTTCATTCTCATTTAAGACAGAGACAATAGAACATTTTTCTTTTTCCAGAATCTCATTTTGATGTTGCAAGACTTTAAGTCTATTAGTCAAGGCAATATTGTCTTTCTTAAGTTTTTCTATCAAACTGATTTGATTTTTTATTATTTTCTTTAAAGCAGTTATTTTAGCAAGCCTTTTTTCATAGTCAAAGGATAGATCATCAAATGCAAGACTTAACTCATCATACGTAGGTAGAGGTTCAAAATTTAGATTAGTTACCTCTCTCTTTTCACTGCATCCTTCTTCCTTGGTCATCAAACATAGATTTGCTATATTCCCTTCATCGGAATCCTCACTGTCAGAAGTTGAGTCCTTATCACTCCAAACAGATACCATTGCCTTCTTTTTGTCCTTGTTGAAGAATTTCTTCTCCTTTAGATTTGGACACTTTGGTTTGATATGGCCTGGCTTCTTACATTCGTAGTAAATGATATGTTCTTTTGCAGCTTCTCCTTTTGTGAAGTTCTTTTGACCTTTTGACTGAAATCGTTTCCTCTTCTTCCTTTTTGTCATCATATCTAGAACTCTTTTAGTAATGAGAGCTACATCTTCATCACTGGAGACTGTATCTTCCTTTACACTGGTTTCTACAGCATTTGAAGTGAGAGCTAAGCTCTTCTTTCTATCAACTGCAATGGACTTTTTCTGCATAATCATTATCTGGTGTGACTTTAGAGTTCCTCTTAGTGCATCCACAGTGAGCTCATTGGATTCAGCATACTGAAGCAAGACAGTAACCTTCGAGTCCCACTTCTTAGTAAGACATCTTAAAATTTTCTTGACTTGCTCTTTCTGAGAATAAATTTTGCCAAGTCCTTTAAGGCTATTTATAATGCTTAGGAACCTGGTGAAAAAGGAGTCCAAAGGTTCATCTTGAGTCATATGGAACATCTCATACTAAGTAGAGTAGATGTTGATCTTGGCCTCTTTAACATGACTAGTTCCTTCGTGGATTGCAGCAAGCCTATCCTACATCTCCTTAGGCGTATTGCAGGATGCAATATTCTCATACTCTTTTGCAGATACAGCACATACTATGTTGTATCTTGCCTTAGAGTTAAGAGTGAATTTGAGTTTGTCTTCTATAGTGAACTCATGTTCATCCTTTAAGACAGCAACATCATTCATTATTTTTGTTGGAGGTGTGAGACCATTTCTAACGATTTGCCAAACTTCTTAATCGATTGCCTCAAGGTATATCTCCATGTGATGCTTCCAGTAAGGGTAGTTTTCTCCATTAAAGAAAGGAGGCTTGTGTGAAGAGTGTGACTCATTTTGACTGTTCATGATTCCTGCAACTGAATAATACAGATCTTTTGCTCTTGGTTAGTTAAACCAACATAATAAAATGAGCACCAAGCTCTGATACCAATTGAATGTTACAGGAAACACTCCTAGAAGGGGGGTGAATAGGAGTTTATCGAAATTATTAAATCAAATGATTAAACCCAGAAAATAATTCATGAGCTAGAACACTGTAATACTAAGTTCTATGACTATAGAACAAAATTAAAACACGGAGAGGTATAGATCTATTTCAAAGAGTATATTAGTTATGAATCAAACCAGAAATTTCAATTCAAATTAGTTCAAAAAGATATCAATGGCATACGAAAATCATAATCAATAGAAACTTTAAATAGGAATGATAAGAAGATCTTAGCAACAAGTTTTATAGTGGTCAATCACAACATACCCGAAGGTCGCTACAACGTAGATGACTAAATAAAAAGAGATTTAGTTTTCGAAATTAAAACTCTAGAGTCGCCACCAATTGTATTAAGAAAATAGGGAACAATTGGAAAACCTTTTTTTCTATTAAATAATAAAAAACATTGGTCTGCGAACCAGAGAGGGTTCGGGAGTCTGTTTATGCGTGGGGAAGGTGTTAGACACCCCACAGCATCCGTCTAAAGACGATTACCCTAAATTAGTTGTGTGAACATAATATGGCAAAAAATGTATATTTTATTTACCCTAGAATAATAAATTGATTACAAGAATATTTGACAAAAATAAGAACCCAAAATTTAAACGTGCAATTCATGAATTATCTACCGAGACTTAAATCCTTCCACCCCTTCATAGCATGAAGAGACCGTTCAGGGTGGCATTACCTTCACCTAGATTAGATAGAGAAAGGCATCCCATATAGGACTGACTCGCCCTATCCTCCCATGATAAGTGAAAGGGGCATGCAGACACTACGCGACACAGGTATATTTTTACATGCAATGCAAATGCATGATTTTAAATATTACAAAACTTGTCTCAAAATCTAAGTACTGAGAAATCTTAAATTACATCCAAAAATAAAAAAAAGAGATAAATAAAACAACGTTCTTGCTCCAAGCTTGCATCTGGATATATTCCGGTTGGGCCTTCCGATTTGCTTGTACTCATAATTACCATGAATTATGTCCGAGGACACTCATATATACCAAAACACAAATTAGGCAAGACTTAAAGACTTATGGTTATAAAGAGACAAAACTGAGAGTGAATGAGAGCCAAAACTTAGAGTGAACTAGACATGCAAAAATTTTAAAAATTATTTACATTGAAGCCACATATCCTACGGTTTTAATAAAATCAAAATTACTTAATTTGGATTTGTACAACTTAAGAAAAAAAAAGACCGAACACTACTAGAGATAAGGCATCAGTGTCAGTGCAACCTTGAGCACCTAAGTTCAAACTCGAACTAGCAGTAAACTAGATATGGAAAAAATCTGAAAATTGCATACATTGAAGCACAGTCCTAATGAGATAAGAACCACATAAAATGGAGCTGTACAACTTCTAGAAAAAAATAAAATACTGAACATTGCCAAGGATAGGGCATCAGTGTCAGTGCAACATTGAGTAGGTAAGTTCAAACTCGAACTGGCAGTAAACTAGACATGCAAAAAATCTAAAAATTTCACACATTGAAGCTACACATCTTACGGTTCTAATGAGATAAGAACCATGTAAAACGGAGCTGTACAACTTTAGAAAAGAAATGAAATACCTAACACTGCCAGGGATAGGGCATCAGTGTTAGTGCAACATTGAGTTGGTAAGTTCAAACTCGAACTAGCAGTAAACTAGACATTCAAAAAATCTGAAAATTGCACACATTAAAGCTACACATCTTATGGTTCTAATGAGATAAGAATCACATAAAACGGAGCTATACAACTTTAGGAAAAAAAAATGAAATACCGAATACTGCCAGGGATAGGGCATCAGTGTCAGTGCAACATTGAGCAGGTAAGTTCAAACTCAAACTGGAGTAAACTAGACATGCAAAAAATCTGACAATTGCATACATTGAAGCTACACATCTTACGGTTCTAATGAGATGAGAACCACATAAAACAGAGTTGTACAACTTCAGAAAAAAAAATGAAATACTGAACACTACCAGGGATAGGGCATCAGTGTCAGTGCAACATTGAGTAGCTAAGTTCAAACTCAAACTGGTAGTAAACGAGACATGCAAAAAATCTGAAAAGTTCACACATTGTAGCTGCACATCTTACAGTTCTAATGATACCAACCTCACTTAATTCCAATCTTTGTAGCTCCAAAAACAATTAAAACACTGAGCATTGCCAGTAGAAAACTGACAGCAGTAAAAGAAAAACATATAAACATTCTTTTCATGAAAAAACAGAATGGAGCCAACTTGATACTAAAACAGTATGGGATTAATACTCAATATGCAAGATAGAAACTATTTAGACTCAAAGAAATATCACAAATCATCAAATCAAAAAAAAATGGAGCATAATGTCACAAAAATAAGATAAGCCTCAAGACAGGAGCTCAAATTCCACAAGCAAATATTTAAGGAATCAACTGGATTCTCTGCTAGACAGCCTCACAAAAGTAACACAAATGAGTGAAATAGAAACAATCAAAAGCAGCAAATCAAATAAAAACCTTTCCATATAGGAAAAAAAGCAATTCCATGCTATTTACAATCCCAAAAGCTAAACAACCAGATTACAACCATCTCAAAGGCTCAAGGTCGACATTAAAATCAAGCCAAGAAGGTCAGCATCACCAAGTAAAAGTTTAGATCACGCCAACTAGAACAGCAACAACAAAATGCATTAGAATGGCAATAGTGAAATGCACCTAAACAACAACAATATACATGAGGAAAAAAAATCTAGGCAAACACCAAACATGTCCAAAATAGCAGGAAACTCATGCAGAATATCTCCCAAGATGGCCTAAGGATCCATCCAAGATGGCACAAAAACTACAATTAAAACCATCCTTGAAGCATACTTAAACAGCTAAGAAATTAATCATCAATGAACGATATTCTTCAGGAGGATAGCACACCACCCATGATATTTTCTCAAATGTTGTCCACAAATATCATAATCCAGGACATACAAAGTATGCTAAGAAAAGGACCATCAAGACCACTTTCACAAACATCATTTCAAATCAGAAATCAACCAGGAAACTCATATCTGCAATTTATTTAACAATTTGGTGAATGCCCACATAAATACTAATTTAAATTAACAAGCCCATTTGTAGCCATTTCAAAATTCTTACTCCACATTCAAAAATTGACATAGATAAATCAAAGAATGATCCCAAGCATCCATTTGGGAACATGTAGAGATCACCCTACAAGATCCAAAGTGCAATTAAAAGTTTCAGATTATACAACTAATCCAAGCACATTTTTACATAAGAATATTTCTCATTTTAACCACAAACATATCAGAAACAATAAAAACAACAGAGAATCACACCAGTTCAAGCTTAACGATTGAAATTCATGCTATTCTATATTCTAATCATACCACAACAATCCGTTTTCGATGATGGGTCTGCTGTCCTTTGGGTCCTTGTTTCCACGAAGCTTCAGCTTCTTTGGTGAGAATAAAACAGAACAAGAGAGAATTCGGAGAGTAATCCCAAGAAGGAGACCAAAGGGTCTCAATGGATTATCGTTCGGTTTCCCTCACTCACTGCCTCCCTTTCTATTTCCACGAAGCTTCAGCTTCTTTGGTGAGAAGAAAACAGAACAAGAGAGAATTCGGAGAGTAATCCCAAGAAGGAGACCAAAGGGTCTCAATGGATTATCTTTCGGTTTCCCTCACTCACTGCCTCCCATTTCTATTTCTTCCTTCCCCTCTTTCTGAATGTCGTTCTCTTACTTCTTCTTATTCCTTTCCCTTTTTTCTCCCTTTTCTCAATCTCCTCCGTATCTCTCCTCTCATCTTTTTTACTTGCTTTTCTTTATTTAGTTATTTAATCATTTACTTAAAATAAAAAAAATAAATTAAAGGTTGGACCAATGAGGAGAGAAGGACATCCATTCCTTGCTCTCCTATTGGTTACTTTAGATCCAATGATGCTAAAAGTAAATTTACAAAAAATATATTTATATGTTTTTATCAATTATTTACATAATTAAGAAAAATAACAAAAATGGACCAAGTGGGCTTAAATAGATATGGGCTTAGTGAGACAATGGATTAGGCTTAGGTTTTCTTTTTATTGTAAAAGCTCAAACAAATAAAAAACATTAATTAAAAATTTAAATTTATCTCCAATTTTCTTAAATATATTTTTAACTATCAAATGACTTGGACAAAATACGGTGTCTACAGTTTGCACATAAGAAAGAAGAAGATTCTCAGTAAAAATGAAAGATTGAAAGGCCTCTGTATTTTCTTCTTTCTGTTTCTCTCCTCTACTTGATTCAGATGGCAAGGGAAAGCTGCATAATAAGGAAGAAAGGCAGCACGTGAAGAGCAATTTTCACCCTTGATCAAAGGGACAGCTGTCAAGCTGAGATGCACTTCAATTCCACTAACTATTCTCTTGTCTTGTAGTGTCTAAAGAGGTTACTTTATACCAACTTCCCTTGAAAGGTGGATCTCTACCAAACCTTCATAGGGAAATGGTTAAAAGCACACGTGAAGCAGCATTCTGACAAGCACTTTGAGATTTGAAGACTTAGCATGCACAGTAGCAACTAGAAGAGAAGAGCTGGTTTAATAACTAGTTCTTTCGAATAAGTAAAACAGTTCTTTGATATCTTTACTAACCTGCACTTAGAATAATGCTTGAACACAAAATATATTAAAAGATATTTAACAATTTGTTATCATCAAAAACATGAAAGAGAATTGTGGAACTAACAATCTCCCTATCTTTTATGATGACAAATGATTAAGGGAAAATCTCCCCCTGAATATGAGCATACCTCAGAAATCGTTCTTCAAACTAGTTCTAACAGTAGTTTCAAAAAGAAGTTTTAAAGAATTAGGGAGATTTCCTGCAGCTGAGATAAACCGTTAAATATACCAAAATAGACAGCAGTTTAATCAGACTATCTCAGATATTGTTCTCCCCATTTGTCATTATCAAAAAGATAAGAAGGAAGAATCAACCATTAACCAAACAGAAAAAAATAAAGAACATAAAGCAGATAAGCAACAGTAATAGCCAATGTCAACCAAAAATCCAGAACACAAACACAATAGAACCAATATAGTGATGCATGAGATGCAACAAGAAATGGCACCTAAAACTGATTACGATTAAATGTTTTACATATTAATTTGAAATCATAACATAGAACTAAAAGCTAAGGTGAAGATGGTTTGGAGGATTTGAGAGCTGCCAACTCTGCCTTTGTTCGTGCCAACTGCTTCTCCACAATAGCCAAAAACTTTGAATGTTGTGTATGGTGGCTCTTTGTGATATAACAACTCATAAGGAGATTTATTCTGCAGCAATGGAGAAGGGGTTCTATTGATGAGAAAGACTGCTGTATTTAAGCATTCTCCCCAAAACTGTATAGCCACCTTGGATTGGAATAATAGTGCTCTTGCCACATTGAGTAAATGCAGATGTTTCCTTTCAACAACTGAGTTTTGTTCAGGTCTGTATGGGCACAAAAATTGGTGAATTGTGCCTTCATTTTGCATGAAATCAGTAAGCTGCAACTCCTTAGCATTGTTGGATCTGAACTGTTTAATTGTGCTGCCAAATTATGTCTTGACATATTTGAAGTAGTGCATGACTGACACACTTGCTTCTGCTTTGGTTTTAAGCATGTAAACCCATGTAAAACATGTGCAATCATCAACCAATGTGAGAAAATATCTCTTACCATCATGTGTGCAGTGATGATAAGGACCCCATATATCACAATAAACAAGATCAAAAGGTGACTTTGACAGATTGTTATGCGAAGTGAAAGATAGTCTACGAAGCTTGGATAAAGGGCATATAGAACAATTGTTGGTAACAATTTTCAAGATTTTGTCTGACAAGTGGCCTAGTCTAGCATGCCATAGATGTGCATGGCTAGGGAAATCTGATACTGAGTTTACAATGGAATTATGTACAACAGAATTTGAATCAGTTACAAGTAAATGGTTTGAAGCAAAATTTGGAATGGAAAATCTTGTATCAATGGTTATTTGTGCATCATTTCCTTTTGATTGAAATATGTATAGACCTTTACACAACTCACCCTTGCCAATCATCCTCGACTGGTTGATGTCCTGAATGATGAAAGTGTTAGGGTGAAAGGTTATTGTATATGGAGAATGATGTAACAATGTACCAACTGATATAAGATTCACATGAAATTCTGGTATGAAAAGGACTTCAGTCAAGATGAAGTTAGGAGCCAAAGCAACTGTGCCAACAACAGAGACTGAGACTTTGGTTTTGTTTGGAAGAATAACATAATGATTTGTCAATGGTGTATAGGAAACAAAAAATTTGAGAGAGCAAGCAATGTGAGATGTAGCTCTTGAATCTATAATCCAGGAACTTGGACTATTTTGAAAATTGAGACTATTAGCAAAAAAAATCATACCATTCACATTGGGGTTTGCATTATCCACTGCAAGATGATTTGTTTGGGTTTGAAGCAATTGCATCAGTTGATGATATTGCTGTGCAATCATTTGGAATGGTTCTTGTGACTGATCAGCAACAAGAAATGTGGAGTCACCAACTTGATTAACACTGCCAGTATGTGCATTTTTTCCTTTCTTGTAGCCAGATGGATAACCATGTATCTTGTAGCATTTATCTTTGGTGTGTCCAAGAATGCCACAATGAGCACACATTGGCCTATCCTTCTTGACATACTTAGGCTTCCCCTCATTACTTGGTTTGTGACCTGCCTGAGACACTGCATAAGTGCATCATTTTGAGCAGCAGATAAACCCAGCTCCTTTTGCTTTTCATCTTGAATCACCAAAGAAAAAACTTGATTAATGGGAGGCAGAGGATCCATTAGCAATATCTGACCTCTTACATATGAAAAAGAGTCATTAAGCGCCATCAAAAAACACAGCACATATTCCTGGAGTAGATGATCAACAACTAGCCTTGCACCCCCACAATTGTAGTTACAAACTGAATGGTATTCACCAAGTTCTTCCCAGATTCCTTTCAGCTTGGTGAAATATTTCCCCATTGTCATTGATCCTTGTGAAAGATTAACCAATTCTTTCTTGAGTTGGAAAATTTGTGGGCCATTTTGTTGTTGATACCTTTCTTGAAGATCTCACCAAATGTCAACAGCAGTGGCAGAGTATATCACGCTAGCAGTGATCTCTTTTGACACCGAATTAAGCAACCATGAAGTAACAATGTTATTATTTCGTTGCCAAGCCAAGAAAAATCGAGTATTGCTCGCATCAAGGACCTGAAGTGATCCATCAACAAAACCGAGCTTATTCTTGGCCAGCAATGCCATGCGCATGGCTTAAAGCCATGAATTATAATTGTCTCCAGTGAGCACTTGTGACACTAGATTGAGCCCCGGAGAATCCGAACGGTGAAGAAAGAAGGGATTCAAAGCATCATCAATGGTGGAATTCACCATTAATGACCTGAACAAGAAAACAAAAGAGAAGACAATACAATCAAACTTCAATGCACAGAGGCGGAAGAGCAAGATTGCTCTGATACGATATTAAGTCTTGGAACAAAGGACATGAGCCAAGCATAGAAAAATGAATTGAAGAGAATGAAACTTGAATTGAATTTACAGACGTATACAAGTGTCTATATATAGAGTTTACAAGTCTGGTATTCTAACTAATTGAAATACAGAAACTGTTATTCTAACTAACTCAGTTACTAATGCTGGTATTCTAACTAACTGAAGTTAACTAATTTAAGTAAATTATATATTGCGTAATAAAAATAAAGTCTGGGAGGGGGTGGCGCTGCTGGTGGCAGTGGTTTCCACCCGCCCTAATTTCTTCCCTTTTTGAAGAGAGAAATGGAATTAGAAAGAGAAATAGAAATAATAATAATAATAACAACCGAGGGGTGGCTCCACCCAATCCACACCTTTCTTCCCCCTCTTAGAGAGAGAAACCCATTCTAAAGAGAGAAGCAGAGGTTCAAGGGAGAGAAATAGAGAAATTTAGGAGAATAGAGAGAGGGTCTCTACTTACAATCTTATATTATGTCTTTAAATTTTGAGGAAATTATTAATTAAGTTGACACATCAACGCACACAGTTTATAGAGAGATGAAATTAACATAAGACTTTCTTGATCTTTTCTAATAGAAACTAACATAAGTTTTGAAGCCTCTTGGAAACATTCTACAGATTTAAGAGAAAAAATGTGGTTTCCAAGGGGATTAGATGGCCATCTCTTTAGGTTTTGCAGTTAATTAAGAACTGAAGGACAATCAATTACATAAAAAAAAAAGAAGAAAAAGAATTAAAGAGCTAAAATATAATAAAAAATTTACAATCACTAGTCAAGTTGGTCCAATTTCATTTCAACTTTCACCATCTTAATGAAAGCTATCGTTTATTCATGAAATAGACATATAAATGAAATGGTTGACAACATTCAGTAAAAGTTGAATTAAACACTAAAAAGTTAGGTAGCCAGGATTTTATCTTGGGTTTAGGTATAGGGTGCAAATTTTGTTTTCCCATTTTTTGCTTTATTATCACCAAATATTTCTGTCTTCTAGTCATGAAGCAATAGAAGCCATGGTGTTAGAATTGCCAGGTAGAAAAAACGTACACTGGCTACTCAATAATGAAGGGTAAATGTGTACTGTGGAGATAGGCCTTTTGTAAATAAAACACTTTATGTAGGAAGGTTTTAAAAGTTGAAGAAAAAAAAGCAGCAAAAGTATTTGTTCATCTGTCTCAAATAAGGGTCAGTGAGTTTAAAGAGAGACCACAAAAGGTGTTTTCTATAATAGCAGGCATTAAAATATCAAAAAATTAAGCTACTTATGTTTAAAATCATATTGCTTAATCTGTTTGTGATGAGCAATTAGAAAAATTACCAAAACATTGAGTTATTCACTTCACTAAGGGAGAATCCCAGAAAAAGAACATAATAGAGATGTGTTATGAAAATGGCAGGGAAACTTTACACCAATGCTAAAATAATCATATTGAAATGTGATTAACAGGCTTGGTTCAGATATCTGGAACGAATTGTTACTATAAAAAATGGATTATCATAATACCCAGAATTGTCAAAACATACAACGTTCATTATGTTTGGCAAACCATACATGCAAGAATTTTGTGTTGAGAGTAATTACTGATTCATGGCATAATATCCAAAAGGAAATAAAATAATATTCCCATGCCAGCAACTCACTTAAGCTAATCATGAAATATCATAACACCACTTAGCACTAGCTAATTAAATGAAATAAGGAATATTATGCTCATGATTAACACTTTAATACTTAGAAGAAATAAAGCTTAATTGCAATTTTGGTCATACTATTTTAATAACCTGAACTTTTTACTCTTTTTTGTTTTAAAATGAATAATTTAGTCCCTTTATATTCATAAAATGTGCAATTTTGGTCATTCTATCTTTGAGTTAAAATTTCTCAAGTGTAGTTCAAAGTGTAAAATTTTCTGATTCAAAATCTTACTATTCTGATTGAAGAGCTATGTCTTGCAGTCCCACTCACAAAATTTTAGCTTGATACAATGGTAGGACTCAGTCCAAACTACCAAAACTAACAATTTTCATCTAACCGGAGATTTAGATTCATTTACCATTAGATTGAACTAAAATTTTGTGAAGAGATTCACAAGACATAGCTATTCAATCTAAATAGTAGGATTATGATAAAAAAAAACTTTACATCTTAAACTAAACATATGAAATTTTGGCTCAAAGACAAAAGGACCAAAATTACACATTTTATAAATATAAATGAACTAAATTGTTCATTTTCAAACAAGAGGGATAAAAAAATTTAAGTTGTTAAAATAGGAGGACCAAATTGCAAATAAGCCGAGAAATAAGTGCGAAATAGAAACAAATATTCACCAGCAAACTCAAAAGCCAAGTCTCTTTATATTGCTGTATAAAGGAAAAATAAGACAATTGCCCAACCCAATTTCCCAATAATCATGCTAAATTTAAAAGAAACACATAAGTAAGAAAATATATGATGTCTGGATTTGAAATATACAACATTAGAGTGCATTTCAAGCCTTATTTGATCTAACAAAACATGAATGCTGTCATATAACAGTATCCAGACCACCAATTGAGATCCTTAAACAACTTCGTCTAATTGGCCATTAGCATCATATTCATATTGGGAGAACATCAAAAAATTGAAAGTGGTATTCTCAATGTTCCGAGCACATTCAAAATCACTTGCAAAGATAATAAGCATAAAAATATTCATTTCATATCAAGTAGAAATTCACTTTATATTCAATCTCTTACAGCAAGGGATAAACATTCAATCTTTAGAAACACATTGTGGCCATCATAATACAATAAAAAAGAAAAAAACAGCAAAGGTTAAAAAGTTCAAAACATGTAATTAAAAAACAAAACATCAACCAGCAGAGGCTAAAAATGTTAAAATTTTAAATTTCTCTTGTATCTCCTGCATATAAATGACAAAAATTAATCAAAAAGGTACAGAACAGTGAACCATTAATCTAATTCTCATGTTTGTTTTTTTTTCTTTTTCCAAAATTAATTTTCAAATCTATGAAACCCATAATCTAATTCTCAATTCTTTTCGGGTAGTGAAGTTGGACAAGTTGTTCACTCACGAGCTTTTCTAGTTGATAAACAAAGCATTTGAGCTTTTGATCACCAAAAAGTCACTGAGATGTCTCCTACACCTCTGACACTGAAAAAAGTTACCCTTCTAAATGGTCATGACCAAGACATAATCTTAATTAACCACTATCGCCATCTCAATTTCTGAAGTCACTTGAGAGTCATGATAGTTTATGGATTCCAAATTCATATAGCCTCCTGTGCAAAAGAAGAAAGTTGTTTCGGCTATCTAGTTAAATTTAGAATTTGAAAATGTTTTGGCCTTGAAGGGGAGACACCATACATTATCATGAGTATGACATTACACTCTTGCAGCAAGAAAAAAAAAAAGAATAAATTGAAGTTTTGGGCTACTAAAGGCCGTTTAGCTACTTTTGTTTTGATGGAATGGCATTAATAATTAGCCTCATCCATTTCTTGTTAGATCTAGGTTGATCTTGTATCTTAATCTTATTTATTAGTTATTTTGACCCATTTCTTTTTGCCCGAAAAAGGTCCAAAATTGCTAGCTAAACAATTCAATGGCATCATATTAGAGCAGAACAAGTAGATGCTGACAACAAGCATGACTACAGTAACCCATAACATTAACCAAAATACAACTATTACAAGCGAACTGCAATCTATCAAGATGAGAAAATTAAATGTAAATAGCATTGTAACAAAAACAAGCTGGGGAAAAAAGAATATGCTACAATAACACATAGTTAAACCCCCGTTCCCCATCCAAGGTAGACACACGGAATTCTTAATCTTAATTGCAATTAATCAAATAGAGGATCATGAACCATTTCAAAAAAAGACACTCCTTCTTGATCATGCTCTTCATCTTTTCTTAACGAAACTATGCTCTCCACGTAGATTGCAACCATCAAATAATGATAAACATCAATAATATTTCCAAGAGGCTTAATCTCTTGGGTTTGGAGATCATATAACACAATTCTTCCATTGCTATCTTCCATAAGGAACTGATCATGTTTCCAAAATCCTAATGGCATTTCCACAACCACAAAGGATCCAATAGTTAAGTGCTTGGTCCAAGATCCTTCGTTGCCATACTCTTCCATTACCCACAAATCCAAGCACTTCTCTCGCCCAAAAAAAGGACAAACAATCATAGCAAGGGGTTCTTTAAACTTAACAACATGGCTAGCAAATGCATACACTATGTGGCCATCAAATTCTCTTGGCAAACTTACAAACCTCATAATCTGAAAAATTTCATCAACCATGTCAAATGCCACAATTACCATGCCACCATCATCATAAGCCCTCCAGTGAAATGCTCCCTGAACAAAAGGATCAATACAACCAGATTCTCCTAAAATGGAAATAGAAGATGGAACAGTGCAATCCACTTCTCTCCAACAATTACAACTCAATGAGTATAACTGAGCTTGCCAAGGCTCAGAATGAGAGAGCATAACTATTTTGTAATCATAAGTTTTGGTATCAAAGCCAAACTCAGCCAAGTATACGCTCTTCGCTGCAAAATAGTAATCAAGTACAAGTCTGGATTCTCTCATGGAAGGGTTGACTAATAAATTGAAGGGATAGGTACAAATAAAATATAAGCCATTACAAGGACCAAAGATTTCTACTTCGGAAATTGGATTCTGGTTGATAATTGTATCCAGAATACTTATAGAGGAACTGTTTGTTGCTTGGTTGAAAGAGAGCTTGGAAACAAGTACTCTGATGATCTGGCCGGGAAGCAAAGGGGTGTTATGCGTAACAAGGAGGGCAATATCATCTTTTGTGTTGATTTGGTTAAAGGAGACAAGGTGCTTCAAGATAAAGTTAGGATTTGTGATCAAATAGCATGAAGATTTGTGAACACATTTAAAATGCATAAGAGATTTCACTGGCAACTTTGAGAGGATATCAGGCACCAAATCTCCTAGTCGATCTTCATTTCTAGCCATCTGTGGTGCAATTAAATCTTGGCATAGGTTCTTTTTCTATGTCTCCACAGAAAAAGTGTCTCAATCTTTAGTTCCGTTGTTTTCTTTTTTTTTTTTTAAATAATTGGGTATGATAGAAGTGTCTTAGTCTTCTTCTGCACTCAACTTTACCACAATCGCAATGTGTAACTCTTGCTCAAATGCTACAGAAACAAAGAAATATATCTCAAATGGGCTACTTGCCAATTAAAGGACAAGACACACTGCTGGGCAATTAAAATTATTATTATATTGGCCAAAACAAAGAGGTTCATGATGCATAGTTTAATGTGCAGGAATGCATATTCTGATTTTGATAACTATATTGTATGAAAATCCCAATTGTTTGAATAAAATTGTTTTGATAACTCAGGCATAAAAATTTTGCAAAGAAGACCAGCAACTTTTTTGAACACGTCCACCAATATTGAAAAATACAGTTTCTACAATGTCTAAAACCTTCACAAAACAGAGAACCACAATTACCCCAACCACGTTCCTCAACCAGCAGCTGCAGCTCCTCACCTTGCAGCACAAACATTGCTTCATTTAGCTATACAGTTGGCAAAGTATTAACAGAATTCACAGAATACCCAATTTATCAACACGTTTGGCTATAAATTGCCCCAAAACTCTTCAGAAACAATCACAACAAAAAACGGACAGAGTAGAAGCTTAGGAAATTTGAGGAAAAAAAAAACACATAGGAAACATTTTCATCAATTCAGGTATCTAACATCCTTCTTCACCGCTCATTTTTCTTGTTCTCAACACCCACGGCACACCCACAAATCCATAGTTTTATCACATGTACATATTTACATCTTAGTATGTTTTTTAGAGAGGTAGAATTTCAGAGTAGATTTTTTTTTATAAAAAAAAAAAAACAACAAAACAAAATAAAGACACTAGCAGTGAGGGGAAACCAACCGTTGCTAACCAAAATAAAGTCTGGGAGGGGGTGGCGCTACTGGTGGCAACAGTTTCCACCCCGCCCCAATTTCTTCCCTTTTTGAAGAGAGAAACCAGTTTCTAGAGAGAGAAACAGAATTAGAGAAAGAAATAGAAATAATAATAATAATAATAATAATAATAATAATAATAATAATAATAATAATAATAATAATAATAATAATAATAATAATAATAACAACCAAGGGGTGGCTCCACCCAATCCCCACCTTTCTTCCACCTCTTAGAGAGAGAAACCCATTCTAAAGAGAGAAGCAGAGGTTCAGGGGAGCGAAATAGAGAAATTTAGGGGAATAGAGAGAGGGTTTCTACTTACAATCTTATATTATGTCTTTAAATTGAAGCAAAATATAGCCCCAGCACCACCAAGAGATTATTATAGCTACTTGACATGCAAGATTATCCACCATATCTATTGCTCCCACAACCACTAATAAAATTTGAACTGTATATTTTCTGCATGGATAACTACTTACAATCTTATATTTTGTGTTTAAATTTTGAGTAAATCATTAATTAAGTTGAGACATCAACACACACAGTTTATATATAGAGATGAAACTAACAAAAGATTTTGTTGATTTTTCAAATAGAAACTAATGTAAGTTTTGAAGGCTCTTGGAAACATGCTACAGATTTAAGAGAAAATATGTGGTTTCCAAGGGGATTAGATGGTCATCTGATGTGGATCCACTTGAAGAAACCAAGCCAAATCCAATCCAAATAACCAAGGATCCTAAGAATGGTTGAATAACAGAAAATCAATAAAAGGTGGATGGAAAATATGTGAAGACCTTTGAAAATCAAGTAAGGTAACCTAGTTTCAGCAAAGCTTAACTAACCCTCCTTTACCCGAATAATCAACAATCAACATGATCAAGATGGAGAAGTGAATAAACCGCCACACTCTAGATTAGGGAAGAAGGAGAGTGATAAGGTTTAGGAGCACCATGCTAGGAATCCACCTAGATGGCTTGAGCTCTCCATGGAGAGAACAAAAGAGAAACTCTCAATTAAATTCTTAATTCTGATTCTAAATGTTAATTTCCAAAGACAAAGACTTTAGCTCCTTTAAATAGTTAGGAGAAAAACTAACAAGTCTTAAACAAAAATGGCCCAAAAGCAAAATACAACTCGGAGGAATAACTGACGTAACACGATCTAATGACACGGCCGTGTTTGACCTTCAGCCTGCCCGTGTTCTTCCTCCAGTGCTTAACATGTCTCTGGTGATAGGACACGGCCTTGACACGGCCCGTGTTCCACTCTAGGCCAGCCCGTGTTGTCTAACACAGCCAGGACACGACCCCATGTTTGCCCCTCATCATCTCTGGCAGCTATGCATGTGATCCATTTCGCTTGGTTTGTCTTGCTGCTCTTCGAAGCCAGGTCTTCTTCCTTGCATGGTTGTCTCATCAACGTTCCCACATGCAATTGGAGATGTTTTGCTCTTGACCTCGTCAAGGGTCCAACCAACTCCTCCTTAGACTTGGCTATGCCTCTTAGATCCTCATCATTCCTTCCCTCTTCAAAAGGATTTGACCTCAAATCCGAGGTACCTTCATCAAGAAAAGGAGACAAGTCAACCACATTAAAAGTAGAATGAATAGAAGGACTACCTGGAAGTTCTATCTTGTAAGCATTGTCACCAAGTCTTTGCAAGACTTTAAAAGGACCATCTCTTCTTGGCAAGAGCTTAGATTTCCTTTGTGTAGGAAACCTTTCCTTACGCATATGAACCCAAACCATGTCACCGGGTCAAAAAATCATTTTCTTTCGATTGCAATTAACCTTAGATGCATAGGTCTCATTCATCTTTTCAATCTATGCTCTAACCTTAGTATGCAAATGTCTAACATATTCAGCCCTCTTTTTTCCATCTAAATGAACTCTTTGATGCATGGGTAAAGTAAGCAAATCAAGAGGAGTCAAAGGATTAAATCCATATGCACATTCAAAAGGAGACACTCTAGTGGTAGTGTGAACAACTCTATTGTAGGCAAATTCTACATGAGGGAGACACTCCTCCCAAGCTCTCAGATTTTTGTTAAGAATAGCCCTTAGAAGACTAGTGAGAGTCCTATTTGTCACCTCTGTTTGTCCATCTGTTTGAAGATGACAAGTGGTAGAATGTAGAAGTTTAGTGCCTAATCTAGACCAAAATGTCCTTCAAAAATGGCTTAAAAATTTAATATCCTTATCAGACATTATACTCCTAGGCATCATACCATGCAACCTAACAATGTTTTGGAAAAACAAACTACCTATGTGAGAACCATCATCAGTTTTCTTGCATGCTACAAAATGAGTCATCTTAGAAAATCTATCTACTATAACAAAGATGGAGTCATGACCATGTTTAGTCCTTGGTAATCCTAGGATAAAGTCCATAGAAAAGTCTATCCAAGGAGAATCGGGGACTGGTAATGGAGTGTAAAGACCATAGGGTTTAGTGGTAGACTTAGCTTGTCTACAAGTTGTGCACCTAATGCATAAATTTCCCACAGCTTTCCTCATGTTTGGCCAAAAGAAATGCTCATGCAATGTGTCATGCGTTTTATGCTTTCCAAAATGCCCCATGAGACCCCTCTCATGTGCTTCCCTAATGAGCAACTCTCTCAAAGACCCTCTAGGTACACATAACTTGTTACCCTTAAACAAATACCCCTCATGCTTAAATATTCCCTTAATAGCCCCTTTATCACAAGCATGGAAGTAATCAGCAAAATCAACATCATTGGCATACATGTCCTTAACTTGATCAAAGCCAAGCAATTTACAAGAAAGCATAGAGATAAGTGCATACCTTATGGAAAGTGCATCAGCCACCACATTTTCGGCTCCTTTCTTGTACTCGATCACATAAGGAAAAGATTCAATAAATTCAAGCCAACGTGCATGTCTTTTGTTAAGCCTCAATTGCCCTTTCAAATGCTTAAGAGTTTCATGATCCGAATAAATCACAAATTCCTTAGGCATTAGATAGTGTTGCCATGTTTTCAAAGCTCTAACTAAAGCATACAATTCTTTATCATAAGTAGAATAATTAAAAGAAGCACCATTTAACTTTTCACTAAAGTTTGCAATAGGATGCCCTTGCTGCATTAGAACAGCCCCAATTCCTACTCCTGATGCATCACACTCAATCTCAAAAAAACTCTCAAAGTTAGGTAATTGAAGTAAAGGAGCATTGTACAATCTATTCTTTAGTGTTTGAAAAGCTTTCTCTTGAGCACTATCCCACTTAAATCCAACACTCTTTTTCATAATTTCAGTTAAGGGTGCAGCAATAGAGCTAAAATTGGGAACAAACCGACAGTAAAATTCAGCTAAACCGTGGAAGCTCCTCACCTCACTCAAAGTCTAGGGTGTTGGCCATTCCTCAATAGCCTTCACCTTTTCTCTATCAACTTCTACCCCTCTAGAGCTCACAACAAACCCTAGGAATATCAAATGATCAGTGCAAAAGATACATTTCTTTAAATTGGCATACAATTTTTGTTCTTTTAGCACTTGCATCACACTTCTCAAATGGACAGCATGTTCTTCAAGTGATTTACTATACACAAGTATGTCATCAAAGTAAACCACAACAAATCTACCAATGTATTCACGAAGGACATGGTTCATAAGGCGCATAAAAGTACTTGGTGCATTGGTCAAGCCAAATGGCATAACCAACCACTCATACAAACCAAACTTGGTTTTGAAAGCCGTTTTCCATTCATCCCCTTCACGAATTCTAATTTGGTGATAACCACTTTTCAAATCCAATTTTGAGAACACACATGACCCAAACAGTTCATCAAGCATATCATCTAACCTAGGGATAGGATGACGATATTTTACCGTTATCTTGTTGATGGCACGACAGTCCACACACATACGCCAAGTTTCATCTTTCTTTGGCACCAATAAGACCGGCACAGCACATGGGCTCATGCTCTCTCTAATGTGGCATTTGGATAGCAGCTCTTCTACTTATTTTTGGAGTTCCTTTGTTTCATCCGGATTGGCTCTATAGGCAGGTCTATTAGGCAAAACCGAGCCCGGAATGAAATCCATGTGGTGTTCGATTCCCCTCATAGGTGGCAGTCCTATAGGAGTCTCCTTAGGGAACACCTCTTCAAACTCCCTGAGCAAAGAAGTCAAAACACTAGGAAGAGAATTGTTATCATTAGATAAATTCAAGTAAGCATTTTTAGCCACAAGCAAAATCATAGGAGTATGAGAAAATAGTGCAGTTTTAACCTCACTAGCACTAGCAAAGAAATTTCTTTTCTTCTCTCCACTCACTCTTTCACTTTCTTTACTTACTCTCAAATCTTTTTCTCTCCCTTGGTTCTCGGTTTCTTCTTTCTTTCTACTATTTTCTACATTTTTTCCCTCTCCACTCTTGATCTTTTGTCTCTCAAGCTCACTAGCTTTCTTAACTTTTCTTTGATCGTCAAGAATCTGTCTTGGAGTCATGGGAATCAAAGTGATTGGCTTCTTGTTGAAAACAAAGGAATACTTGTTTGAGAAACCATCATGAGTTACTTTGCGGTCAAATTGCCAAGGTCTCCCAAGAAGTAAATAACTAGCTTGCATTGGGACAACATCACATAGCACCACATCCTCATACTTCCTAATGGAAAATGCAACTAGTGCTTGCTTAGTCACTTTTACTTCGTTTCCTTTATTCAACCATTGGAGGAGATAGGGTTTAGGGTGAATAGAGGTGGGTAATTCCAGCTTGTCCACTAGAGTCTTGCTAGCAACATTAGTGCAACTCCCCCCATCAATAATAACTCCACAAACCTTCCCTTTGACTGAGCACCTAGTATGGAAAATACTCTCTCTTTGTACTTCGTCAATTTCCCCCATTTGATCACTCAAAGCTCTCCTTACTACCATCAAATAGTCACCTTTCTCAGCTGTCATACCCTCAACTTCTTCTTCCCCACTAGACTCACTATTTTCTTCCTCTTCATGCTCATTTTCGGTCACATACTCCTCTCCCTTAAGGATCATTGCCCTCTTGTTAGAGCATTGAGAAACAATGTGTCCTACTCCATGACACCTAAAGCACTTAACATCTCTAAATCTTTGAGATTGTGAGGTCTCGAGTTTGCCTTTGGAAGCAAATGTAGGTTCTTTGGCATGCAACTTTGGTAACTCTGTTTTAGGTTTAGAAGTCACCACTTCCTTGTCTTTCTTCCATGTAGATTTCCATGTTGAAGTAATGCTTAACCTAAACTTTAAAGAACCCCTTCTCTTAAGTTGTCTCTCTACTTGAGTAGCTTTATGAAGAAGGTCTTCCATGTCACTATAATGATGAAACTCCACCACATTGGTGATACTTGTCTTTTAGGACTATAAAAACCATACTTTAATACTGAATTCTTACCTGCATTGTGAGTAAATCCTCATTAAACATGGTACTTAATCCATGAATTGGTGTTGACAGGTACCAAGATGTTGAATCAGGAATAAGGAAGAAGTTGGAAGCAATCCATGAAGCAAATGGCAAGGAAACCAGTCTCATACCAAGTTTTCATGGGGACACGGGCAGGAACACGGCTGTGTTCCCCCCGTGTTTAGCATCTAGAAGTTGCTGCTCAAGCTTATGGACAAACACGGCCTCAAACAAGAACAGACACAACCGTGTGTGAGGGCGTGTTGAACAGGCAAAGTATACATAAATAGAACACGCCCAGAGCAAGGAGACACACGGGCCATGTCTGAGGAACACGGGCTGGGACCAGAGAAGAACACAGTCGTGTCTAGTCCCGTGTTCAATATCCAGGAAAGCAGCTTAAGTGACACGCCCAAGTCCAAAAATAGAACACGGCTGTGTCAAAGCCGTGTTCGAGCTATTTCTGATTAGAAGACCTAATTCTGCACAAGTATAAAAGGGGAATCTGATGCATGACATTGGGGGGCCGTACTTGGGAAGAAAAGAAGGGACGAGCTAGAGGATGGAGATGAGCAATTGGGACTTGATCTTCATCTAGTTTCTTCTTTTTCTCATCTTATGTTTAATTTCATCTATTTGCTTTTATTGAATTCAGTTATGAGTAGCTAAATTCTTAGTGTTAGGGGTTTGATGTAATTCAGTTGTAATGAGGTTTCAAGACTAAATGAACCTGTTTTAGTACAACTCTTCTTGTTGAATGGAATTTACTGTTATTAATACATTTAAATGACTACCCTCCATTTGAATAGTTAAAGATTTGTTTCAATGCTAGGAATAGTAAGATCCGAATGTGCTCTGTGAATTCTGTCCTAAATTGAGTTAGTCTAGAAATAGATAACTTAGTTTAGGTGGTCTTAAATTAGTTTCCTAGAGTTTAATCACCTAGACAAGTTAATTGTGTCAAGGAATTGGACAGTTAATTAGGATAGGGAGGATTGTTTCACCAAGGGATTGGGTTCAATCACATTAGGGGAAGAAACCAACAACAAAGGAATTGTAACTGGAATAAGTAGTTCAGTATTGATCCCGAGGTTACTTTGTCTATGAAGTAACCAAATTTGCAAGTGGATGAAATCAACCCCTAACCTTTCTCATTCTTATCATCAACCTCACATTTAAATTGCTATTTAAAGATTGTTTACGTAATCGTTTGAGTTTTGTTACTTAGTTAATTGCAGCAATCATTTTTGGGCTACCTTCAATCCAAAGTGTTATCTCTTCCAAATAGAACTGGTATTGGTGAAATTGGTAGTTGCTAGCCTTGATCATCGTGGGAATGATACTTTACTTATCATTATATTACTTGTGTGACCCGGTATACTTGCTGGAAAAAGTCACATCAAGTTTTTGGCGCCGTAGCCGGGGATTAACGGTGTTTAAGCAATATTAAAAGTAACCAATTAGGTCCTAATTTGGATTTTAAAATTCTTGTTAGTAAATCTGGTTCAATTATTTTATCTGCTATTGACTTGTTTCTCTCAATTGCTTATCCTACTTTAATCTTGGTGTATGCGAGGTATTCTTGATTCCATTGCATTAGCTTTTGATCCTGAGATTGAGACAACAATTCAAAGACTTCGCAAGCAAGCTAGAGGAGCAAGACAAGCACAACCGACAGTCATGGCAGAACAAAACCAGAATCCTCCAGTGCAGAATAATGACAATGGAGCTGCACAAAACCCTCCACCTCGAACACTCATGGAGTATTCCATCCTAACAGCCGCAGGATGTGAAGCGAGTATAACAAGACCACCAGTTCAAGCCAATCACTCTGAACTCAAACCAGCTTTGCTTCAACTAGTACAACACAATCAGTTCAGTGGAAGTGCGCTAGAAGATCCAAATGGACATATAGCAAACTTCCTGCAGATTTGTGACACGGTGAAGTTGAATGGGGTCAGTGATGATGCGATTCGACTCAAGCTCTTCCCATTTTTTGTGCGAGATAAGGGCAAAAGTTGGTTGGATTCTCAACCAAGGGGCAGCATTACAACTTGGTCGGATTTGGTGAATAAATTTCTCGCTCGGTATTTCCCTCATTCCAAATCAGCATGGTTGAGGACAGAGATTACTTCATTCCGTCAACAAGATGGAGAATCTTTGAGTGAAGCTTGGGAACGGTATAATGATATACTGAGGAGATGCCCACATCATTCTTTCGATTTTTGGATCCAAGTCCAGAGTTTTTACAACGGTATGCTTCATCACAAGAAGGCAAATATGGATGCTGCAACAGGTGGAGCTGTGAATTATAAAACTCTGGAGCAAGCTTGGGAATTGTTTGAGAGGATGACTTGTAATGACTACCAAAGTCAAGGAGAGAGATCCATAGTCAAGAGAGGCGTGATGGAAGTCGGGGCACTTGATGCACTGTTGGCTCAGAACAAGTTATTAACACAACAAGTGGCTGAGCTGTCCAAGAAGTTTGAGACCGTCAACGTGAATGCAGTCAACTTCTCTCCACCAGTTTGTGATTTCTGTGCAGGGAACCATGTTAATAGAGAGTGTCCGAGCAACATGTTTGGTCCTCCAGTGTCTCAAGAGCAAGTGAACTATATGGGTAATCCTCCAAGACCTCAGAATAATCCTTACACTCCTACTTATAATCCGGGGTGGCGGAATCACCCAAATTTTTCATGGGGTAATCAAGGAAATCAAGGGGGTCCCCACAGACCCAGTTATGCATATTAGTCACCACAACAGCCTACTCAAGGTCATGTTTCACAATCCCAAACCAATGAGAAGAATCCTTCTTTGGAGAGTGCACTAGAGAAATTGACTACCCAAACCTCAGCTTTCATTCAGAAAACTGCAACGTTTATGGAGGAAACCAGGAGCGGGTTCAGAAATCAAGATGTATCAATTCGGAAGTTGGAAACTTAGGTGGGACAGATAGCAAGACAATTGGCAGACAGGCCTCAAGGCTCTTTATCCAGTGATACTATTCCAAATCCTAAGGAGCATGTGAAGGTCATAACTACAAGATGTGGAAAAGTGATTGAGCCCATCTCAAGAAAAGAAACACCAGAAAAGGAAGATGGTAAGGCAACAAGGACAAATGGGGACCTAGCATCTAGTCGTCCCACGGAGGCAAGAAGTAGAGAAGAATGCGAGAAATTGACCAGACCATGTGCTTCAATACCTCCTGTCAAGGTGCCTTTTCCTCAAAGGCTTAAGAAGCAACATGATGAAAAGCAATTTAGCAAGTTCTTAGAGGTGTTCAAGAAATTGCATATTAACATAATATTTTGCTGAAGCACTGGAACAAATGTCTTCCTATGTAAAGTTTATGAAGGATCTTCTGACCAAGAAAAGAAGAATTGGAGATGATGAGACAGTAATGTTGACTGAAGAATGCAGTGCTATTCTACAGAGGAAATTGCCTCCAAAGCTCAAAGATCCTGGGAGTTTCTCCATTCCATGCACCATTGGAGACATCACCTTTGGGAAGACGTTATGTGATTTGGGAGCGAGTGTGAGTCTCATGCCTCTGTCCATTTTCAAGAAGCTGGGAATTGGTTAAGCAAAACCCACTATGATTACATTTCAACTTGCTGACTAGTTGATCAAACATCCCTACGGTCTAGTAGAAGATGTCTTGGTTAAGGTTGACAAGTTCATCTTTCCGGTGAATTTTGTTGTTCTAGACATGGAGGAAGATGGGGAGATTCCACTTATTTTGGGACGGCAATTTCTAGCTACTGGGAGAGCCTTGATAGATGTAGCTGACGGGACTTTGACTCTGAAAGTTCAAGATGAGAAGGTGATCTTCAATGTGTTCAATGCAACGCAACACCCTATGGAGAAAGAATAATGTTTCCGCCTGGACATTCTGGACTCTATCATTACTAGTACATTCAGGGAGAATCTGTCCTCTTGAAAGAGTCTTGGTGGATGCAGTAACCATGTCTGCTTTGGTAGGAGATTCAGCATGCGCAGAACATGTAGCATTATTGGATGCTCTACCATCATATTCGATATCCTCACCACCAAAGATAAAAGATTTGCAAAAGGATGTGCATAAAGAGCAATCTCTAATACTTGAGCTCAAGCCGCTACCTGTGACTTTGAAGTATGCCTTCCTTGGTGAGAACAATTCCTCTCCCGTGATTATTAATTCTGAATTAACTAGGGTTGAGGAGGATAAACTGTTGCGGGTGTTGAGGCAACATAAGAGTGCCATTGGATGGTCGATTGCTGATTTAAAAGGCATCAGTCCATCCTTTTGTATGCACAAGATCCTCATGGAAGAGAACCATAAAGCAATCGTACAACCCCAAAGGAGATTGAATCCGATCATGAAGGAAGTAGTACGAAAAGAAGTGGTAAAATTCCTAGATGCCGGTGTTATTTACCCCATCTCGGATAATCATGGGTGAGCCCAGTTCAGGTGGTGCCCAAGAAAGAAGGGACAACAATGGTGATGAATGAGAAAAATGAATTAATTCCCACTAGAACAGTCACGGGATGGCGCGTGTGCATTGACTACAGAAAACTCAATGATGCCACGAGAAAGGACCATTTTCCTCTCCCATTTATAGATCAAATGCTGGAGCGCCTAGCCGGTCATGAGCATTACTGTTTTCTGGATGGGTATTCGGGTTACAACCAGATTGCTATAGCTCCGGAGGATCAGGAAAAAACCGCCTTCACTTGCCCCTGTAGAGTTTACGTATACAGGAGGATTCCATTCGGATTGTGCAATGTGCCGGCCACTTTTCAAAGGTGTATGCTTTCCATATTCTCTGGCATGAATGAAAAATTTATAAAGATTTTTGTGGATGACTTTTCTATTCTTGGCTCTTCTTTTGATATATGCTTGCATAATCTATCCTTAGTGTTAAAGAGATGTCAAAAAACTAATTTGGTTTTAAATTGGGAAAAATGTCATTTTATGGTGAGAGAGGGGATTGTTTTAGGACATAAAATTTATGCCAAGGGGAAAGAGGTAGATAGGGCTAAAGTAGAGGTGATTGAAAAATTACCCCTCCTACTAATGTAAAAGGGGTGCGTAGTTTTTTGGGATACGCTGGCTTTTATAGAAGATTCATCAAGGATTTTTCCAAAATTGCTAAACCCCTGTGTAACCTCCTTGTTAAAGATGAAACTTTTGTTTTCAATAATGAATGTTTGTTAGCCTTTAATACATTGAAGCAAAAGTTAACCACTGCCCCTGTTGTGATCCCACTTGATTAGGACTTACCTTTTGAACTTATGTGTGATGCTAGTGATATAGCTATAGGTGTTGTGTTGGGGCAGAGAAAAAATAAGTTACTGCATGTAATATACTATGCAAGTCATGTGCTTGATTCTGCTCAACTGAACTATGCTACTACTGAAAAAGAGTTGTTAGCTATTGTTTTTACTTTTGATAAATTCAGCTCTTATTTAGTCGGTGCCAAGATTATTGTATATACTGATCATGCAGCTCTTAGATATCTTTTTGCTAAACAGGACTCCAAGCCTAGGCTCATCCGTTGGATCTTGCTGTTGCAAGAATTTGATTTTGAGATCAAGGACAAGAAAGGCATGGACAATGTGGTAGCTGATCACCTGTCTAGGATTGAGCAACAAGTGAAGAACCAAGCTTCACCCCTTCCCATTAATGAGGAGTTCCTAGACGAGCAGCCCTTTGTAGTGCACAGTTTGCCTTGGTATGCTGATTTTGCCAACTTCAAGGCTGCTAAGGTTCTACCTGTGGATCTAAACTCCCAACAGTTAAAGCGGTTCCTTCATGAGGCTAAATTCTATGTATGGGACGAGCCTTATTTGCTGCGAAGATGTGTTGACGGACTCTTGAGAAGATGTATACCGCAATAGGAGGTGAAAGATATATTATGGCATTGCCATGCTTCAGACTATGGCGGTCATTTCAGTGGCGATCAGACAGCTGCAAAGTCCTCCAATCAGGGTTCTATTGGCCAACTGTCTTCAAAGACGCCTACGATTATGTGAAGACGTGTGATCACTGCCAAAGGATTGGCAACATCTCAAAAAGGCATGAAATGCCTCTGAATTCAGTACTCGAAGTCGAGTTGTTCGATGTTTGGGGAATAGATTTCATGGGTCCTTTCCCATCATCATACTCTAATGAGTATATCTTGGTCGCAGTTGATTATATGTCTAAATGGGTTGAAGCAACTGCAACCAGAACCGATGATGCTCAGGTAGTTATGAGTTTCCTCAAGAAGAACATATTCTCAAGATTTGGAGTTCCAAGAGCTTTGATCAGTGATAAGGGCACTCATTTCTGTAATAAGCGAATGGACCCTTTACTGAGTAAGTATGGTGTGAGGCACCGCATAGTAACTCCATATCATCCACAAACCAGTGGACAAGTTGAAGTGTCAAACAAAGAGTTGAAGAGAATTCTTGAGAAGACTGTCAGCGCCTTTAGAAAAGATTGGGCAATGAAGCTTGATGATGCTCTCTAGGCATACCGCACTGCATTGAAGACACCTCTCGGCATGTCCCCGTACCAATTAGTGTATGGCAAGGCTTGTCATTTTCCTGTGGAATTGGAGCACAAAGCATGGTGGGCCACTAAGATACTTAATTTTGACCTGGCAGCAGTAGGGGAGAAAAGGGTCCTTCAACTTCACGAATTGGATGAATTTCGATATAAAGCTTATGAGAGTTCCAAGCTTTACAAAGAGAAGACAAAGCGATGGCATGATAAGAGGATTGTCCAAAGGACTTTTGAACCAGGACAACAAGTCTTGCTATACAATTCACGGTTGAGACTCTTCCCGGGGAAACTGAAATCAAGGTGGTCAGGACCATTTGTAATCAAGACAGTTTATCTCTATGGAGCTATTGAGGTGGCTAACATGGAATCGGGAAGGAATTTCAAGGTTAATGGGCAACGATTTAAGCATTATTGGAGAGATAGGGTTAAACACCAGATCTCTTCAATGGTCCTCACTGCACCAGCATAATCTCCGAGATAGTCTAGCTTAGGACTTTAAATTAAGCACTTCTTGGGAGGCAACCCAAGTTTTTAACCCTTTGTCTTTACTTACTTTTAGTTGATTTCACTATGTCTTTGTTTTTCATTTTCACACTTGTCATTTTTGCTCATTAAGTTTTGTTTTTGGCATAGCAGGAAAGCCATGTCCTGACTCGTGTACAGAAGGCCGAGAGATCAGGAAGATTACACGGCCTGGAACACAGCCGTGTCTTTACCCGTGTTCACCATACAGAGCGCTAGGGGAAGGTACACGGGCACACACATGGTCGTGGCAGTGAGCGTGCAACTCTCACAGGAATCCAAAAGGAAGACACGGGGACTAACACGACCGTGTTCAATCCCGTGTCACTTACTCAGAGCTATCTATCAAGAGACACAGCCATGTGTTGTCTCAGGTAAGTATTTAATTATGCCACATCATGAACACGGTCACTAACACGGCCGTGTTTGAACCGTGTCACTTAAAACAAGTATCTCCACTTCAAACACGGCCTCAAACACAGGGACGTCACCCCCGTGTCACTTAAACACCCCATGTGTCATCTTCCCATGTCTCTCCCTCAAGCACAACATGCCCACAGAACACGGCCGTGTTGTGGCCGTATCACTCAGAACCTTTAAAAATCCAGTTCGCGGGTCATTTCCTCACTTCAAAAAATCCCTCTTCCTCTCATTCTCTCTCAAATCCCTAGCTGTTCCAGCAATCTTACACCCATTTCCGGCCAATCCCACTCTAGTTAACCACCATATTCTTTGCATTAGTCTCATTTCCCCATTTCACCACATCAGTACACACAATTCAGTAGTCTCTTGCAATTGCGGATTGTTCTTTGCTTCACCCACAGGTATGTGTTCATTCCTCATTTTAGTTTATTATTTCTGCCTGTTGATTGAATGTTTTGCCAAGGATTACTTGATTATAAGTGTGGGGGAATGTAGGAGTGTTAACTGTAGGATGAATGTGGGAATGTGGGGGTTCATTATCAATTTTGGGAAATTTGTGTGCTGAGGAATTTGTTCAATTCTCTTACAATTCCTATTGATATTGCTGAAAATGATGCTCGAATCCCATAATGATGGAAGGGGAATTAATAACTGCTACATTCTGCTATACCATATGCTTACTGTTGGAATTTACTGAATTTCATTCTGCTGTACATGTTGCCACTATAGATTGATAATTAGAGGAACTTGTGAAGTTCTTCTGATTTCTCTTTTCAGACACTGGAAATTGAATTCCTATGATTTGTTCTGATTTAGTATTAATATGGACATTCACTGTAGACATTGTCACTGATTTTTATTTTTGCGGGAATGGAACCTGACTGAGATTGTCAGAATTGTACAGGGATGTTATTGTGCAATATTGATGTAAGAATTGGCATTCAGATTGATTGTTAGTGGGGGACAATTACCTGTTCTATTTCATATGTTAGTGTGAGGGAATGTTAATTGCAAGCTGATCAATTATTAGAAAACATTTGACATTGCTGGTTACTGATTGTGGGAATCTGGTTGTTGAAGAATTTGTTTATTTTATTGAAATTCCCATTATTGTGAAGCTGCCATGATATCTCTTGTTGGGGGCATGTTACTTGTGTTGAATTTTAACTCTGCTATGCCAATAGTTACTCCAAAATGATAATTGAAGGGACTAGTGGATTCCTATGATTTTCTTGTCAAGCACTGTGGGAATGAATGCTAAATTATATCGTGCTATAACCAAAAAATAAATCCTTGCTGAGAGACTTTATCTGGCTAACTGTTAGGATGTGATTTGCTAGTCATAGGCTGTCCAATTGCTTGGAAATAGTTCAATTGGAATGTGCATGCATTTTCTATTGATGTGGTGCCAATTTTGTGTACACAGTTGTCCATGCTTGGTGACTCACTTATTGAACTTGTTTTTGCAGGACACCAACATGACAAAGCGCACTGATGACGCACAGCCACGCCGAGAGAAGTTACAATCGAGAAAGAACCGTCCAAACCCTCCGGAGTCGCCGTTTCCTCCAGCTAAGAAGAGGAGATCAGGGGCCACTGACATATCCGTCCACCCCTTCCTCCGCTTTCAAGGTGCAGAGCATAGGGAGAGATTGGCAAAACTCTCCACGAAATCATTTGAACCTAGCCGATACCCAGTATGGCTAGTGTTGCAAGAGCTCGGAATTGACGAAGAGATTGACCAACTACTCATCCAGGACAGTGGGGCAGTGTCTTCGAGCTCCAAGAACCAGCATACAGAGAACTCACCTTGGAGTTTCTCGCCACTGTGGAGATCAACACTACTTTCACAGCTTCAAACACTACGTGGTATGAGCCAGACACGATCAGGTTCCATCTCGGCTCGTTCATGCATAGCATGAACCTTCAGGAGTTCACTGAGGCAGCAGGGCTAGCGGGACAGCCACCTACAGGACTCCGACCAAGGGACACATTCTTACTAGATTGGACTTTCACCAGCGAAGACCTGGCAGAATGCTGGCAAGAAGTGAGCACTGAAGCCACTTATGAAGCCAAAAGGTCCAAGGTATCTACCCTCCGGTCACCAGCACTCAGATATATCCACAAGTTACTGGTCCACTTGTTGAACGCGAGAAGGGAGAGCACATACGTTGTGAGTAAGAGGGACCTCTTCTATCTCCAGTGCATACGGGAGAAGAGACACTACCACCTGGGATATGCCTTCCTGCAACTGGTGAAGGGTTACCTGCAACTGGGCAACTTCGGAGCCATAGGTGGAGGTTCTGTCATCACCCGACTCGCTCGCCACTTGGATGTCTTGGGTGACGATTCCACCCTCACGGTCGCCTGCCGACCTCTGCTGTTGGGCATGGATACCCTGAAGGCAATGAGGATGGTGGAGCGCCGCACTGACGCCCAGGGCACCTATTTTGCCTTAACTGGTGCTCCACCAAGAGTTGTACCTGGCAGTCCACAACTTGAGGAGCCAGTAATGGATGCCCTTGAGGCCCCGGTGACCGATACACCCCAGCCTGAAGAACAACCAGCGGCAGGGCCAAGCATGTCTGCACCTTCACCATCACATCCAGATCCTGGTTTCCCGTCCACTCCGGCTGACGAAGAAGACAGGAAACCAACACCCCTTGAACGGTATAGAAGTCGAGTTCGATGGCACAAGGACCCGAGTCAAACGTCTGATCTTGGACAAACGCCGGGAGCGGCATCATAGGCATCAGTGGATGTCCTATGAGCTGGCACATCACTAGTGGGTCCAATCCACTCTTCAGATGATGTGTCAGTCCTTGGGACTCCAGCCTCCACCGCCACCTCGTCCGCCTACCTTTCAGGAGCCAGCGGACTATGCCGACATCACCCTTCCGGTAGAGCAGGTTCATCCACCGCGCACCTCATCCCGACCTCCACGGTCTGACTCTCCATCGCCAACCGACCAACCTTCTGAAGCACCATCAAAGGAGTAGTTAGCATTTTCTCTCATTTTTTTTCCATCAATTTCTATCTTAATTCCTGTTTGATTTTGGTTTCACCCCTTACTTGTGCGCTGGTCTAGTTGTTTATCTTATTTGCAGGCCTTGTTTATGCTCGACCGGACTTGATGCACCGATTATTGGCCCGTTCAGGACTATCACACCTCAGGGAGTATTCTTCCTCTTATCTCTCTAGCTATTCATTGTGGACAATGCATGATTTAAGTGTGGGGGGTAGACTTTTATACGGCTAGATTTAGGTATATGCATTTGAGTCCTCTAGCATGTGGAATGAGAATGTTGTGCCTCTGGAATCTCTTGGATAACTTGTTTTGAATTGTTGCTTAAGTTTTTTTTTTATGTTTAGTATTCTACGTTGAAGCTTGCTGCATTAGGAAGTAACTATTGAAGTGTAATGGACTTAGGAGTGCTGGAAGTCAGTTTATACTTGCTAAACTTAAAGTATGTAATTAGAATACCCTGTGCTGAATACTGGTCTTTCGTTGTTACAAATTGAAAAAAAAAAAAATTATTTAGATGGCCTTTAAGTGTTTTCAAGTGGTGAACCAATGTGAGCATAGTGGGGCTCTGCTCCTCTACCTTCTGTGCCTGAAACTGGAGAAGGATATGAGTATGCCAATGAAGCATAACTAGTTGAATGTAGGTCGCAGGCAATGACCGGACACCACATCCTAGGACCCCTGACTATGCAAGAAAAGAAAAAGAAAAAAAAGAGAGAAAAGAATAACACTTGAGTTCTTAGCATTGAGTATTATTATTTTTGTCTATGATTAGAACAGAGTAATAAGCACAAGCTAATTCTTTCTAGATACTGAGAGTGTAGCTAAGGTAAACTTTTATGCAATGACTGAGTCCATAAACCAAAGTAGAAACTGAATAATGCAACTGCTCATTGTAGGGTGCCTTGCATAAATTGTTTTTTTTTTTTTTTTGTAGAAATGGAATTGTCTGTCCATGGAGAGCACTTGAGGAACATGTTCTAGTTTAAATTGCTTAAGGACAAGCAAATGTTCAAGTGTGGGGGAATTTGATACTTGTCTTTTAGGACTATAAAAATCATGCTTTAATACTGAATTCTTACCTGCATTGTGAGCAAATTCTCATTAAACATGGTACTTAATCCATGAATTGGTGTTGACAAGTACCAAGATGTTGAATCAGGAATAAGGAAGAAGTTGGAAGCAATCCATGA
Organism: Cercis canadensis; assembly: GCA_003255065.1. Lineage (NCBI taxonomy): Eukaryota > Viridiplantae > Streptophyta > Magnoliopsida > Fabales > Fabaceae > Cercis > Cercis canadensis. The sequence goes on from QAOA01008427.1 coordinate 106,256, forward strand.
AGCAAATGGCAAGGAAACCAGTCTCATACCAAGTTTTCATGGGGACACGGGCAGGAACACGGCTGTGTTCCCCCCGTGTCTAGCATCTAGAAGTTGCTGCTCAAGCTTATGGACAAACACGGCCTCAGACAAGAACAAACACGGCCGTGTGTGAGGGCGTGTTGAACAGGCAAAGTATACATAAATAGAACACGCCCAGAGCAAGGAAACACACGGGCCATGTCTGAGGAACACGGGCTGGGACCAGAGAAGAACACGGCCATGTCTAGTCCCATGTTCAATATCCAGGAAAGCACCTTAAGTGACATGCCCAAGTCCAGAAATAGAACACGGGCGTGTCAGAGCCGTGTTCGAGTTATTTCTAATTAGAAGACCTAATTCTGCACAAGTATAAAAGGGGAATCTGATGCATGACATTGGGAGGCCATACTTGGGAAGAAAAGAAGGGACGAGCTAGAGGACGGAGAGGAGCAATTAGGACTCAATCTTCATCTAGTTTCTTCTTATTCTCATCTTATGTTTAATTTCATCTATTTGCTTTTATTGAGTTCAGTTATGAGTAGCTAAATTCTTAGTGTTAGGGGTTTGATGTAATTCAGTTGTAATGAGGTTTCAAGACTAAATGAACTTGTTTTAGTACAACTCTTCTTGTTGAATGGAATTTACTATTATTAATGCATTTAAATGACTGCCCTCCATTTGAATAGTTAAAGATTCATTTCGTTGCTAGGAATAGTAAGATCCGAATGTGCTCTGTGAATTCTTGCCTAAATTGAGTTAGTCTAGGAATAGATAACTTAGTTTATGTGGTCTTAAATTAATTTCCTAGAGTTTAATCACCTAGACTAGTTAATTGTGTCAAGGAATTGGACAGTTAATTAGGATAGGGAGGATTGTTTCACCAAGGGATTGGGTTCAATCACATTAGGGGAAGAAACCAACAACAAAGGAATTGTAACTGGAATAAGTAGTTTAGTACTTATCCCGAGGTTACTTTGTCTATGAAGTAACTAAATTTGCAAGTGGATGAAATCAACCACTAACCTTTCTCATTCTTATCATCAACCTCACATTTAAATTGCTATTTAAAGATTGTTTACGTAATCGTTTGAGTTTTGTTACTTAGTTAATTGCAGCAATCATTTTTGGGCTGCCTTCAATCCAAAGTGTTATCTCTTCCAAATAGAACTGATATTGGTGAAATTGGTAGTTGCTAGCCTTAATCCTTGTGGGAACAATACTTTACTTATCATTATATTACTTGTGTGATCCGGTATACTTGCCGGAAAAAGTCTCATCAATTGGCTATTTCCTTATTCAGCTCGTGAAGAAATCTAGCCATGGTTGCTTCAACATCCTCCTCAATGTAAGCCCGGATCATTGCCACCTCCATCTCCTTATGGTATTCATCTACACTCTTAGAGCCTTGAACCAAACCTTGAAGTTTTTGGTATAATTCTCTTTGATAATAGCTGGGAACAAATCTTTTTCTCATCAAGATCTTCATGTCTTCCCAAGAGGTGACTGGTCTTTCTCTATTCCTTCTTACATTTGTCATTAGTTGATCCCACCATGTCAAGGCATAGCCTACAAACTCTATGGTAGCCAACTTAATCTTCTTGTCTTCGGAATAGTTGTGGCAGCTGAAGACGAGCTCCACCTTCTTCTCCCATTCTAGATACACCTTCGGATCATTCTTTCCTTGGAAGGAAGGAATGCTCATTTTAATGGAGCTGAAGTCATCATTCATCCTCTTTTCCCTTCTGTCTTCTCTTTCTCTATGCAGTCTTCTTGGAGGAATGACTTCAGGGGAGCTATCACTAGAATAACGATCCTCTCTTTCTCTTCTTATTTGGTTGTCATTTGGTTCTCTTGGCTGTCTAATTTCCAGCCGTTGTAGTCTTTCTATCACTTCGCCATGCTTCTCATTCATTCGGATAAATTGTTGATTTATAGCTCGTAAGGTAAGTCTCAAGTCCAGTGCTTCATTATCCTCTGCCATGATTTAAGAAAATAAAACCTACATAAAAAATTTGGTTAGGATAAAAGAGTCCTCACCACTCTTCTCACGTGTTTGTTCTCAAGTTTATCACTCTTGACACTCATGTATGATACTCTTAAATGGCTTTTATCAAGATTGAGCTCACTCCCTCTTGCCTTTTACCACTCAATTTCCTCTTTGAATTCTCAACAGGGAGCAAAGGCACAGCTGGGCAGTCAATAACACAAATGTTCCAAACCAAATCAATCACCTAGAATGATGGCTTATGCAAGAAGAACAATAATGCACAAGTAGTGTGGCATGCACGAGATAGAATAAGAACCAAATATGAAGAACAAGTTCTAGTCTCAATCCAAATAGAGAAATAAACCAAGTTACTAAGAAATACACTTTGGTGGCCAAAAACAAGGTAGCTAGCCTTTTATCGAAACTTAGTCAAGTTGGTAAATTCTAGCATACTAGTCTATTCCACTTGGTTTTGTTTTTCTTGAAAGTATCTTAGCCCAATTGAGCTTCTTTTTTTTTTTTTCTTTTTCTGTTTTGCAGCACACAGCCACGACACGGCCCGTGTTGCACTACACAGCCAAGACACGGCCCGTGTTCAACCCTTAGTGTTGATTTTGCTCTCTGCCTGCCTAACACGGCCAGGACACGTGGGTGTACTTTCCACCACCAGTTTCCTCTATTCAACTTTGTTTTCTTTTGAATTTTAGAACTAGTACCAACTAGAATCAAATACCTAAGCTAAGAAAAGTGCTAAATACCCCATGATACAGAATTTAGCCACACTTTAAATGAGTATTTCAAAACAACTTAGCAATTTTCCTATAGATTAAAGTAAGATTAATCAATTAATCCAAAATAAATGAAAAGGTAGAATGCCAAACTAGGCCTTAATGGCAGTTGACAGGGACACAATGGAAAATATTTGAAAAGAATAACTAACTCAGATTTTGGCAGCTTTCAACCATGGTTTTCCTTGAAGGTTTTCATGCATTCAAGCCACATTCCAGAACATACAACCAGATTTTAAAATGACTCTAACAGGGAATCAATTAAAATCAAGCTAATGCTCATTCATCTAACTTAAATGAAATTTTCAAGAAATCCATCAACTAAGCCAACCATGAAAACAAACTTGAGCAAAAATCAGAATGGTTCAAATTTTCAAGGATGTGAAGATGAACAACAATGGCAGAAATCCCACAACAATGCAGAAATCCAGAAAATTCAGAACAATCCAGATTTGAATCAAGCAAAAGGAATTCGATTAATCCAAGCTCAAAAAGCTTAGATCTATCAAGATCCAATGCAAATCAATTCAAACTCAATTGATGAATTTTCAGGGATGAGATTTTCTTGTGATTTTCCGGATTTGTTTTTTTTTTTTTTTTTAAAGATGAAATCAAAGATTAACAATAGAAATTAAAGATATATGTCAACCTTTCTTGGAGCCAAAGCTCTGATACCAAATTGATGTGGATCCACTTGAAGAAACCAAGCCAAATTCAATCCAAATAACCAAGGATCCCAAGAATGGTTGAATAACAGAAAATCAATAAAAGGTGGATGGAAAATATGTGAAGACCTTTGAAAATCAAGTAAGGCAACCTAGTTTCAGCAAAGCTTAACTAACCTTCCTTTACCCGAATAATCAACAATCAACATGATCAAGATGGAGAAGTGAATAAACCGCCACACTCTAGATTAGGGAAGAAGGAGAGTGATAAGGTTTAGGAGCACCATGCTAGGAATCCACCTAGATGGCTTGAGCTCTCCATGGAGAGAACAAGAGAGAAACTCTCAATTAAATTCTTAATTCTGATTCTAAATGTTAATTGCCAAAGACAATGGCTTTAGCTCCTTTAAATAGTCGGGAGAAAAACTAACAAGTCTTAAACAAAAATGGCCCAAAAGCAAAATACAACTCTGAGGAATAACTTACGTAACACGGTCTAATGACACGGCCGTGTTTGACCTTCAACCTGCCCGTGTTCTTCCTCCAGTGCTCAACATGTCTCTGGTGATAGGACACGGCCTTGACACGGTCCGTGTTCCACTCTAGGTAAGCCCGTGTTGTCTGACACGGTCAGGACACGGCCCCGTGTTTGCCCCTCATTATCTTTGGCAGCTATGCATGTGATCCACTTTGCTTGGTTTGTCTTGCTGTTCTCCGAAGCCAGGTCTTCTTCCTTGCATGCTTGTCTCATCAACGTTCCCACATGCAATTGGAGATGTTTTGCTCTTGACCTCGTCAAGGGTCCAACCAACTCCTCCTTAGACTCGGCTATGCCTCCTAGATCCTCATCATCATCTCTTTAGGTTTTGCAGTTAATTAAGAACTGAAGGACAAGCAATTACAAAAAAAAAAAAAAGAAGAAGAAGAAGAAAAAGAAGTAAAGAACTATAATATAATAAAAAATTTACAATCACTAGTCAAGTTGGTCCAATTTCAATTCAACTTTCACCATCTTAATGAAAGATTTCGTTTATTCATGAAATAGACAGATAAATGAAATGGTTGACAGCATTCAGCAAAAGGTTAATTAAACACTAAAAAGTTAGGTCGCCAGAATTTTATCCTGGGTTTAGGTATAAGGTGCAAATTTTGTTTTCCCATTTTTTGCTTTATTATCACCAAATATTTTTGTCTTCTAGTCATGAAGCAATAGAAGCCATCGTGTTAGAATTGCCCGGTAGAAAAAACGTACACTGGCTACTCAATAATGAAGGGTAAATGTGCACTGTGGAGATAGGCCATTTGTAAATAAAACGCTTTATGTAGGAAAGTTTTCAAAGTTGAAGAAAAAAAAGCAGTAAAAGCATTTGTTCATCTGTCTCAAATGAGGGTCAGTTAGTTTAAAGAGAGACCACAAAAGGCATTTTCTATAATAGCAGGCATTAAAATATTAGAAAATTAAGCTACTTAGGTTTAAAATCATATTGCTTAATCTGTCTATGTGATGAGCAATTAGAAAAATTACCAAAACATTGAGTTATTCACTTCACTAAGGGAGAATCCCAGAAAAAGAACATAATAGAGATGTATTATGAAAATGGCAGGAAAACTTTACACCAATGCTAAAATAATCACATTGAAATGTGATTAACAGGCTTGGTTCAGATATCTAGAAAGAATTGTTACCATAAAAAATGGATTATCATAATACCCAGAATTGTCAAAACATACAACATTCATTATGTTTGGCAAACCATACATGCAAGAATTCTGTGTTGAGAGTAATTACTGATTCATGGCATAATAACCAAAAGGTAATAAAATAATATTTCGATGCCTGAGCAACTTAATTTGTATACTCTAAGCTAATCATGAAATATCAGAACACCACTTAGCACTAGATAATTAAACGAAATAAGGAATATTATGCTCATGATTAGCACTTTAATACTTAGAATAAATAAGGCTTAATTGCAATTTTGGTCCTACTATTTTAACAACTTGAAATTTTTAGTCTCTCTTGTTTTAAAATGAACAATTTAGTCCCTTTATATTTATAAAATGTGCAATTTTGCTCATTATGTCTTTGAGTTAAAATTTCTCAAGTGTAGTTCAAAATGTAAAATTCTCTGATTCACAATTTCACCGTTCTGATTGAATAGCTATATGTCTTGCAGTCCCCTCACAAAATTTTAGCTCAACACAATGGTGAGAGTTAGTCCAAAATGCCAAAACTAACAATTTTCATCTAACCGGAGATTTAGATTCATTTACCATTAGATCGAGTTAAAATTTTGTGAAGAGATTCATAAGACATAACTCTTCAATCTAAACGGTGAGATTATGAATCAAAAAACTTTACACCTTAAACTAGACATAGGAAATTTTGGCTCAAAGACAAAAAGACCAAAATTACACATTTTATGAATATAAATGGATTAAATTGTTCATTTTCAAACAAGAGGGATAAAAAATTTCAAGTTGTTAAAATAGGAGGACCAAAATTGCAATTAAGCTGAGAAATAACTGTGAAACAAAAACAATATTCACCAGCAAACTCAAAAGCTAGGTCTCTTTATATTGCTGTATAAAGGAAAAATAAGACAACTGCTCAACCGAATTTTCCAATAATCATGCTAAATTTAAAAGAAACACATAAGTAAGAAAATATATGATGTCAGGATGTGAAATATACAACATCAGAACGCATTTCAAGCCTTATTTGATCCAATAAAACATGAATGCTGTCATATAACAGTATCCAGACCACCAATTGAGATCCTTAAACAACTTCGTCTAATTGGCCATTAGCATCATATTCATATTGGGAGAACATCAAAAAATAGAAAGTGGTATTCTCAGTGTTCCGAGCACTTTCAAAATCACTTGCAAAGATTATAAGCATAAAAATATTCATTTCGTATCAAGTAGAAATTCACTTTATATTCAATCTCTTACAGCAAGGGATAAACATTCAATCTCTAGAAACGCATTGTGGCCATCATAATACAATAAAAAAAGAAAAATCAGCAAAGGCTAAAAAGTTCAAAACACCATAATTAAAAAACAAAACATCAAGCAGCAAAGGCTAAAATGTTAAATTTTTAAATTTCTCTTGTATCTCCAGCATATAAATGACAAAAATTAATCAAAAAGGTACAGAACAGTGAACCATTAATCTAATTCTCATGTTTGTTTTTTTTTTCTATTTCCAAAATTAATTTTCAAATCTATGAAACCCATCATCTAATTCTCAATTCTTTTCAGGTAGTGAAGTTGGACAAGTTGTTCACTCATGAGCTTTTCTAGCTGATAAACAAAGCATTTGAGCTTTTGGTCACCAAAAAGTCACTGAGATGTCTCCTACAACTCTGACATTGAAAAAAGTTACCCTTCTAAATGGTCATGACCAAGATATAATCTTAATTAATGGATTCCAAATTTGTATAGCCTCGTGTACAATGGAAGAAAGTTGTAAATTTAGAATTTGAAAATGTGTTGGTCTTGAAGGGGAGACACCATAGGTTACTGTGAGTATGACATTACACTCTTGCAGCAAGGAAAAAAAAAGAATAAATTGAAGTTTTGGGGTATTAAAGGCCTTTTACCTACTTCTGTTTTCATGGAATGACATTAATAATTAGCCTCATCCATTTCTTGTTAGATCTAGGTTGATCTTGTATCTTAATCTTATTTATTAGTTATTTTCAGCCATTTGTTTTTGCTCGAAAAAGGTCCAAAATTGTTAGCTAAACAATTCAATGGCATCATATTCGAGCAGAACAAGTAGATGCTGACAACAAGCATGATTACACTAGGCCATAACATTAACCAAAATACAACTATTACAAACGAACTGCAATCTATCAAGATGAGAAAAATGTAAATAGCATTGTAACAAAAACAAGCTGGGAAAAAAAGAATATGCTACAATAACACATAGTTAAACCCCCGTCCCCCATCCAAGGTAGAAAACACATATGGAATTTCTTAATCTGAATTGCAATTAATCAAATAGAGGATAATGAACCATTTCAAAAAAAGACACTCCTTCTTGATCATGCTCTTCATCTTTTCTTAACGAAACTATGTGATAAGACATTTTTTACACTATTTGTTTCCCTTATACTTAGTCTTTTAATGTGTGTTTCTATTGATTTTTATGGCCTTTAGACATGTTTTGTAGATTTGGACTTTTTGGTACTTGTAGATTTTAATTGCTTAACTGTTAAATTCTGGCACTGCTTATGTTTTTCACCATATCTTTTGTTACAGATGTCCGATTGATGTGATTCCAGTTTCGTTGTAAAGCTAACAGAAAATTCCACATTTCATATGAAGAGCCCAGAAGCTGATTCTCGCGTCTGGACAACAGAAATTCGCGTGCAAGCAGTCCAGATTTTCTGCTCCGCCCAGCACTCCACCCAGCATTGACTGATTCCTTTCCTTAGGGCTGCCTATTGGACCAGAGCATGTTTATTTGGGCCAACATATACTTTTTGGGCTAGCACACATGACACTAGGGCTTGATCATGTTTTTACCATTAATAATTTAGGAAACTAGGTTTATTTTGTAATTAGGAAACCATTAGGAAACCTAGAGGAGGCAGCCAGCTAGTATATATTCTCAAGTTGTTGAGGCAAATCATACACAACCAGAGAGATATGAAATTCCCTTGAGCTGCTGCTGCCTCCTTTGCTGAGTTTGTTTTTCCTCTTTTGCTTTGTATTCAAGTCTTCCATGGAAGGCTAAGTTTGTTTGTAATTAATTCAAAAGGAGCCAAACTTAATAATCCAGAGTTCCTGTGCTTCAACCGGGTTTGATTTAATTTAATTTGAATTACTACTTCTCCCCTTCTTCATGTGATTGAATGGTACTTTGATTGCATGAGTTGTATGAATTTAAATCGGTTGATTAGATTCATAACAGTAATCAGATTGATAATCATACTTTAATGGTCTTTGATATATGGTTAACTTGGATAATTCGGTTATTAAATTAATTTGGACTTAGTGATATAGAGCGGTTGCCTAGAGTCTTAATTCCATGATTAATTGAATCCTGATTGGTAAATCAGTAGGAATTCTAAGTGTTATTGTTAGGGGTTCCAGGTAACACTTAACCAAGAATTAAATCAGATCTAGGTTATCTTTAGTGAACAAGGATGGATTAGAGTTTGGTTGCCAGCTTGAGTTGATTGCATTTTCTCTTATTTGATAAATTCAGTTTACTGCTTTCTTAATTCTTAGTATATTGCATTCGACACAACCCCTCCCCCCCTTATTCTGTTCTTGCTTAAGTTCTTAAAAGATTAGTTGTTCTGGTGAATCCTTGGGAGACGACACTGGTTGCATCCTATACTACAATTTAGTTGCAATTAGTAGTTTAATTTTGTACGGTTCGGCACCCGTCAAAATTTTGGCGCCGTTGCCGGGGAATTCATCTAACATATTAATCTTCTTAGGACTCTTTTGTTATTGTTTTGACTGATTACTGTTCTTGTTTCTAGTATTGTTCTTCATCATTTTTCCCCTTGTTCTACTTGGTTTCCTATTTTGTTTTCCTTATCTGTTTAAGTGTCTTTTTTTTTTCCTGTTTAGTGTTTCTGTTTCTGTCTTGTTTTTGATTCTGACCAACTGGGATTGAGCTGCAAATTGGTGGACTAAGGAATTTCATTGTAAGAAGCATTGTGAGGTGAACTTTGTGCTGTTATTGCCCTTGTTTAGCCTCCTTTGCCACGTCTCCTTTGTCGTCTTTGTTCACTTTTTGGCATAACTTTTTATATTTTTTTAGCTTTGTAGTGATAGTTTTTTCTTGTTGTTTTGTTTCCTTTGATGTTTTAGGGTTTCATTGTGTGAATTCTGGTGCCTTGGTGCCAGTTTCCCTTTGTTTTTCCCTTGCTTCGGTTTGATTTAGTGGTTTTTGTGTGTACTGTTCTGGCCGAAATATTTAGCTCCAATTGATCTGAAACTTGGTCAGTTGAAGGAAAATGGCCTGACAATTCATAGTCACAACTACTGTGAGGTCTACGTTTTTAAGCCGAATTCCATCTTTTCGACCACTTTTTTAATTTGTTAATATTTTTTATTTGATTTTTGAGTTTTATTTTCATCAATATTTCATGCTGTGGTGGTAGAATTTTTTTTTTTTTTTTATAATGTTTAGATGGGTCAACTAGTGTTATTTTGGTGTCTTTCTGCTTTTATTTAGTGCATTTGGTGTGTTTTGATTTTAGTTATTTCCTTTCACTGTTTTATTGTTTCTTTTGTCCTTGTGTATTTTGGTGTTCTGTTATCTTTTTATTCATGCTAAGTTCTCATTCTACTATAAGAGTGAAAAAGGTTGTTGCATCACTTGCTGATCAATAGAGGATGGAGCATAGCATTGATGAATTATCCTCATTGGTGAGACAGTTCACAATGGCCCAACATCAACAACCAGTCCAATTTTGTGGCATTTGTCCTAGCACCTCTCATCCTACCAATGCATGTCCTACATTTCCGGATGATGATTATGGATTTCAAGATCCTTTTGTAGCTGCATGGCAGCAGCCTATATATGATCCATACTTCAGTGCCTATAACCTTGATTGGAGAGATCATACCAATTTGATATATGGCAATGCAGCCCCACCACAACAGTATTGGCAACCATTAGAGCAGCCTATGCAACAACCAAGTTTAACATGCATAAAACATGAACCTTCAATTGAGGACTTGGTGAAGCAATTGGCCACTCATACCATTCAGTTCCAACAGAGGACAGAGGCCACTATGCAAAATTTAAAGACTCAGGTTGAACAATTGGTATTCTCAGTGAGTCAACTGCTGCCTCAAGGTTCTAAAAAAATCCCTTCACAGACAATTCTAGAACCAACTGAAAATTCTATGCCAGAACCAATTGAACCTCAACCTACAAACAAGCCACAGACAGTAGAGAAAGCTGTCCCTGATTCAGTGACCCCAGAATCCGAGAGAGCCACTCAGTCCAAGAAAACAGCGGAGGATTTAGTCGAAGAGGTCTACAATGAGTTAGGTGCTAATTTTTCTAATTGTGTTGGTTTTGATGATTCTGTGCAGTGCCAATCATGTGCTGATTGTGATGGTGAAATACCATGTGCTGTATGTGCTGAGATTTCTGCATTCTTGAGAGATGATAATTCTGGAGATTCTGCTGAATCTCATTCTATAGATTTTGAAGAAGACTCTCAAGAGACAACCCAAAATGAACCTGACAAGGGTCCTACGGTCAATTCTACACTATTTCCTACTTTAACACAACTTGATTTTAATTGTGAGCTTGCTAAAAAGTTGTTCCAACATGACCCTAAGCTTGTAGTTATGGTGCATGCATGTGATGATTTAAGCACTAATTGTCGCAACATCCCTTTCGGGAGCGCGATGCGGAGTGGCGAAATCCCCCCACGCGAGAAGGAATAAAAAGTTAACAATATGCAATAATATGTAAGAAAAGAATGGAGTCGCCACCAATCGTTTTATTCCATTTTTAGGTTAATGAAATGGTGCGATTGGACACCTAAATAATTTGGTCTACGTTCAGAGCTTGGATTCGGGGGTTAATTACGTGTAGGGAAGGTATTAGCACCTTACGACATCCGTTCTTAGAACGGTTACCCATTTAATCTCTAGTTATCTTTTTAAATGAATTAAGTTAGTCCTAACATTATAAAATAGATTAAAATTTCGTTAGGCTCTACCAGCACTTCTGGAAAAAAACCTAAAGGATGCTTCAAGACTATTAGGTAGAGTTTGTGATTGTCATTACAATCCTCCCCCAATTTATTCTATCATAAGCAATATTTAGCAATCTCACTAATTAAGTGATATCTAGATACATGAAAAATAATTTATATGTGTTTATGAAATGTTTAAGGTTCGTGATAAAGATTTTTATTGGAAGTATTTCTTTAAGTCCACCAATCTACTTGGAAAGACTAAAGTGACACTCCTCACCTCCGGAGT
>QAOA01008427.1:122462-154964 GCA_003255065.1 Cercis canadensis
AAATTAAATTAGAGCTTTAATAATCATTTCCCAGTTTTATGCTGAGGTCTACTCTCTCCCAGTGGAAAGCAAAGAAAAAACGGCAAATACCTCTAAGGACCGAAAACTAAGAATTAAAACTTCACTACTATTTCAAATTGGCAATATTAACGTATTGAATTATATCATAATCATATATCAAAATTAGAAACTTTAACAAACAAGGAACCATAAGTATGCAAACCAGAAACTATTACAGTCGTATGAAGGTAGTTATTCTTATCATTAATGATGAAAGAAAAAAAAGGAGGAAAAATAATATCTTGCCATTGTTTTGGTTTTCTGTGTCTTGAGCTCCGCAGAAGACCCTAAACCTTTTGGAAGATTTTGAGCCGCTGAAAGTTTGCAACTTTCGAGTCCTGTTCTGGAAATACGACTCTGGGAAAGTTCTCGATTTTCTGGGAAAATTCGACTGGGAAAGAGAAAGCGGCCTCAGAATTTGAAGGGAAGCCATAACCAACAGCTCCTAAGAGAGAGATTTCATTGTGAACGAAACGGTTCGGTGAGAGAGAGGGACAAGCTGCAGGCTTCTTCTAGAGGAACAAGCAAGTGGAGCAGAGAGAGAAGGAGCTGGGAGAGCGTAGTTTAGTATGCGAGAGCGAACGGTGGCTAATGTGCGCGGGAGATGTTCTCGGTTTGTGGCTAGAACTTGGATTCGCGGTTAGAGGCGGACGTCTTGCTACGAAGAAAACAAAAAAGTTGATAAATAAATAAATAAACGAGGTTTATTAGATATTTTTAATATTTATATAATATATTATATTATATAATAATAATTAATGTATGAATAATTAATTATTTTTAAGTTTATTTAAAAAAATAAATTATATTTATATATAATAAAATATAAAAATTACATATATTTATTAAATTAATGTAGTATGATATATTTATATGATATCATAAAATTATCGATAAAAAAAAAGATTTTATAATACTATATGTATATGTCATATCATATCATATTGACATAATAAATATACATAATTTTTATATTTTATTTTATTTTTTAAATAAATTTAAAAATAATTAATTTATACATATATTATTATTTATATGTTAATTAATTTTATATAATATGATAAAAAGTATTTCATAAACCTCCATAAATAAATAATATTAAAGGAATTTCTTTTTTCTATTTTCATTTTCGTGAAAACTACGTTTCGTTCCATTCCTGTAACACAAATCCGAGTATCTTGTTTTTTCCACGAAAATCTGGGAAACTTAACTAGTTTTTACTTTATCTTGTTTGAAAAATAGTCCAATTTTGTCAGAAATTCTGGCGTTCTCTAATAATTAAAGCTAATCTCAGAGAAATCTCTTGAATATGAAAACAACAATAAATTCTAAATCTCTCTCCCATTATTTTTGTTTTATATGTATGATTAGGATGTAGTTTTATTTTTTAATATTTTAATTTGTTATTATTATTATTATTGACTTAGAACATGTTTGGATTAGATTATAGGTAGAATTGATTTGAATAGAATTGAATTTGAGAAAAATTGATTTTAAAATAATTAGTTATGTTTAGATATGCTATCTAAAATTGATTTTGTTTGGATCAGAGTTAAAAAATTGAGTTTTGATATGAAATTACCATAAAGAATAAATATGAAAAAGCAAATACTCATTACCATAACATCACCAAGAGCAAATATGTAAAAGCAAGTTCCAATGATTAGAAGCGAGAATTGATTTTGGCAAGAAGCTACTCTAGACAGCTTCACCGAAAACTTGGTTTTGCATCTAACCAATACAAAATCATTTTTGCCTCAACACTTACCAAACAACGTAATTTGGGTTATAACTCAGTTTGGACCCTGCAGAGTCGATTCTGTAGGGTATCCAAACATGCTCTTAAAATATGTTCCTTTCTGCATAGACGTACATAAATTTGTATCTTAGTTTCATCTTTAGCAAGAAAACAAAAAAAAACAAATACCAACATAACACGATTTGGGGTTGGATTTGCGTATAAGCTGAGGAGCTTGCCATGGAAGTATTCTGTTGTTGCTCAAGGCAAGTAATTCTATTCATCATATTCATAATCAAAGTTCATATATTTATATAATTACAATAAGGTCACATCCATCTCAGCAGCCAATAAACAAAAAGAAACAAGACAACAACCTAGCATTTGCCATACTTGAAATTCAAGAAAAAAAGGGAGGGGGTTCTGCTAACACCATCTGTATTAATTCAACAAGTGATCTATTATGTTCTGAAAACAACATTTGAAAAATATGCATTCAGCTGAGATATGATTTCAGGACTATTGCTCTAGCACCTATACCTTGGCTGTATAAGAGCAAAAACCATGTCTAGAATATCCTGCCCGCTAAGCAAAGAAAATTTACAGACACCGTTTTTGCTGCTTTGCATTCTAGTTAATGGTTTTCACCTGAATTGATTGGAAAGCTATTGGGGTTGAACGTGTTGGAGTAACATCTGAGACCACTAGAACAACATCTCCTTGGCTGATCAATCCTTTAGATTTCATAAGTTCAGTGGTTTTTGAGATGTTGGATTCCACATCATCAGACAAATCAACACGGAGGGAAACAACACCCCATTGCAGATTCAGTGCCATACGGGTGCTGTTATCATTGGTGAAAGCAAAGATGGGAGGATTTGGCCGGTTGCGTGATAAGAGTGACGCCATATGTCCATGCCTTGTGTATGCAAAGATGGCATCCACACCAAGGTTGTTAGCTGCAGAAACTCATATTTTAGTAGCAGAAAGAGCCTTTTAAAAGATGGAGTTACTGATCTAAAATGAAAGTAGAATAATATATCTAAGATACTGATCTATAAAGAAAGTGGTGCTGTTTTGACAAATTAAAACAACCAAGTTCTTGACAAATGAGTAAGTTTCAATAACTATCTTATCATATTTTCATTCTTTTTTTTTCCTTTTAAATGTGAAGAAGCCACTCTGCAGATTTCACAACAGCATAACTCTTTAATAAAGATTATGAAAACAAAATGAAGTTTACCCATTTCAACGGCACAAGTGCATATCTGCTGGGCTATGCGGTCTGGCAATGATACTCCCAGTTGATGGTGATTGAGAGCACTTTGCCTGTTTTCCTCGCGACTCCATGATTCTATCCTACTACTAGTCATTTCCAGGACTGACAGAGCCTTCGGTCCATATGATCCAATGGCTGACTCACCAGACAACATCAAGGCATCGGCATACTGTCGAACAGCTTCAGAAATATCCGCAACCTTATTACATGAAAGCAACAATTATCATAAAGGGAAGTTCAGCATTCCAACTGGAAAAACCAATAATCATCACATAGAAAAGAAGGGGACTTCGTCATGGGCAAATTTCCTCGTCAATCTACGTTTCTGTTCATTCAACCATGTAGATAATAATCATCATAGACATAAAAAACTGATGTTACCTCAGCACGTGTTGGTGTTGGATATTCAACCATTGACTCAAGAAGCTGAGAAGCTACAATTACTGGCTTGTTTAGTTGTCTACAAACGTCAATTATATCCTCTTGGACAGCAGGAATTTGTTCGAGTGGTATTTCAACCCCAAGGTCACCCCGAGCCACCATGATACCATCAGAAGCTTGCACTATTTCCTCCAGTTTATGGAGGGCTTCCAAGCTCTCTATCTTTGCTAATACTCTTATGGATCTGAAACAACAAAATCCCATCCTTGATATTCCAAATCAGAAGATAATAGGAAAACTCGTATGAACATATGCTTTAAGAAGCCTTTTTTATAGCGGAAAAGAACACATGATTACACAACTTGAACCAATCAACTATTGAAAACCAGATACGCTGTTAACAGTAAAATTCTCAAAAAACCAATGACTGAAAGGAAGCTGACAACTAATATGATGTTTGGAAATTTTTTGGGTGAATCAATTCTGAGAGAAGTAATTTCTCCTTGCTTCTTCTGAGAATCAAGTCTTCCATAATTGATTATGTTTAGAATCAATTCTCGGGGAAGGTAACGCAATAATATATCACAATAGGTGCATTTACAACCAGGTGATAGTGCTGAACATGCCAATTTCATCTTTCTCATTGGATTTTAAGAACAGCAACTTATGAGGGGTCTATCAATTACAGCCCTATATGTTTCCAAATAGAGGATGAAATATTAACACACCTAGGTTGATAATGAAATGGTTCCACCATTATTAACATCTCTAGTACTATGCAGTTAGTTGCAACAGGATAATGTCTAGCAGTTAAAAGGTTCAAGAAAAATCCATGGATGTAATGCCTGCAATGCAGAACAGATTCCTAGCTACTAGTATGACATTTTGTTAAAAGAGATTTCATCAACAAAACTTAAGATAAGTAATACGTAACATAAATAGAGCTGTATAAATAATAACTTTGTATTTTTGCTTCCTTACTTGGTTGATTTGTTAGAGAGGTAATTCTTTAGATGCTTTATAGAATCAGCATGATTCACAAAGGACAAGGCAAAAAAATCAACTCCCTCAGAGATACCAAAATCAACGTCAGCCCAATCCTGCGGATTAAAAAATGTAACATGATGAGAAGAACAAATATGAAAAGATTTCATGTTCATAGCTATTTTTCAAATAAAAATATACATGACAGATTCAATTTTAAAGAATGTCACTTTGCTGTGTCCCACCGACACGCGTAAAATTAATTATGGTAACATTTAAAATTTAAAAGAAATAACTTCCACAATGCATTGAGATTAGGACCACCAGTCTCATTAAAAGCAGAGAACCTAGAGAAGAATATATTATAATTTTTTTCTAAGCTTAGACATGTGTAAGGGCATGGTTTGTCTGGGATTATAATATTAAATCATGGTATCAAAAATACTAAACATGAATCAATACAATCAATTGACATTGTTAACTTAAGGAGACATCCAGAGACTCGGTGTTGTAAAGATGCAAAAGTACTACATTTTCTATAGCAGTATCGGTCATAAACCAAACAAATGCCCTTGATGATCTTCATGAAATAAGTTAAAAAAACAGAAGCTGCAACCTATATACCTTTGTTGACAGAGTAGGGAGCTTGTAATTTCTCTCCACAAGCTTGCCATCTCTCCAGAAGCTAAATTTGGCTCTAGGCAGGAAAAGACCAGGATCTGTGCACTTACATTGCAAATCAGTTCCACTCTTTTCAATGACAACAAAGCATGCCATTCCACCATCAATAACAAGTTCATCACCCACTTCAACACCTAGTAACCATTTAATAACTAAGTTCAGTATTCACTTGAATTATGCCGATAATCAAATCCATAGGAAGAGTGAGAGGAAGAATAGATTCTTCACTCAATTAGCAAATTTTCACTACCTTCAGAAAAACCGTTATAGTTTGCTTGAACAGTGAAAGGACGAGAACCCTCAAATTGTTCAGCAGTAAACAGCCAAATTGAACCCTCCTGACATTAGAAGAAAAACAGAAAATTGTCAAGAGTGCCAGTTTCCAAATTCTAATGCATCTTATCCTAGTGAACTAGCATAATCAAGCTTTCTCCTAATCAATAGGAGTAAAATGCACACTAAATGGTGAATAAATATACTAAATTTACCTCTACTTTGACAGAGGAAGGAGCCCCATGATCAACAACATGAATCTGACTCCCCTCAGTGTCAATCATCACCGAAACAGAAAAACCTTTTTCTTCATTCAACTTCTTGATCTTCCTAATCACATCCCGGTGCCACTCCCTAGTGCCATGGCACATGTTAAGCCTAGCAACATTCATTCCTCCCCATGCCAACTTCTCCAAATCCTCTAATGAGCAACATGCCGGCCCAATCGTGCAAACGAGCTTCGTCTTTCTCAATCCTAAGAACCCCTTCTCCCTCAATTCCCCTTCTGAAACCACATCCAACCCAAAAGCTCCCTCCAAACCCTTTGGATAAGCCTTACTCTTTGATCCCTCTAAACCCACGTGCACAGCTGCACGTACTTTAATCCCAAGCTTTCTCTTCAATGTCTCTCCATTACAACGAAACCCCAGATTAGAAACTGGTCTACCAAAAACCCCATTTTTCAAATCAACCCGTGGGTTTCCAGCATCAGTGGATTGGCAAATAAGACTTAGATCCGCGACTGCTGCAGCCATTGACTTCAAAAAAGAATGCAGATTGTGATTACAGAAGCTTTATTCCGAGGTGATAGGAAGAATCAACGTCAAAATCTATAATGTAGGACTGAAAAAATAAATAAAAAATGAACTTTACGGAAATTTTGAAGTGGGTTTGAAGGGATTTATGTTGTAAACTGCGTCAAGATTCTGTTTTTAGTAGCAGAAATAGGGGAGTTTACTAGGTGAGGTAGAAAAGGCGTAGATTTGAAAGTGAAGAAATATTTAATAGAAGGAAGCAGGAGAAGGGGTTCAACGTCAACCCTAATGGGTTGGGGTGGGTTGGGTTTTTCTGCAAGTACCACTTGATGTAGTGATTGTTATTTAGGGTTTCTTCATTAAATAATTTGAAAGTTGGAGAAAAATGAAAAGGGCGGAACTTATTCCTCGGCCGAATTTAACGGTCAACTACCTCCCGCCAACATCTAATGTGCGCCGTGAGTTTGTTTTGTAGTATGGCCTATGGGCATATTTGGAATTTGAGGGTACAACTACAACCGATGAGAAGCCGCCATTTGGAAGACTCCAGAAAGGGAACGTGCACCAGATTGGGATCCCATTTGGCACGTGAGTCTTATGTACAAACTACAAAAGTACAAAGTGATTCAGATTGCAACAAAGCACCAAGGGGACAGGAAATGGGTCCCATGGTCCCCATTTGACAGCTTGTTACTTGTTAGAGGCTTAAGACAATCCTGCCGTTTGGGTCCTTCCAAGGAAGTGGCGCACTCACGTGAACTTTTCAGCACACTATTTATATGTAATTTTATGAGAAGATAATCAATATATATTATATCTGAGATTTTATTAGATTACATAGATATATTATATTATATGGACGTAATAAATATATATAATTTTTACATTTTATTAGATATAAAATATATTTTATTTTATTTTTTAAATAAATTTAAAAATAATTAATTTGTACATATATCATTCATACATTAATTATTTTTATATAATATAATATATCACATAAATATTAAAAGTATCTAAAAAATCTCTATATTATATATATAACATGACATAAGTGAAGATACAAAATTGGCTATAAATATTGNTTTTGTAATTTTGGATTTTAAATTTAAACATAAAATTTATAAACTTTTAAGACAATTAAAGACCGAGTCACGTAATTAATTAATAATCACTTAATAGACGCTTGCTATCCATATTTTACTTTCATACAAGGTTGATGGTGGAGCAAAGCTTTTTTATTTTTTTATTTTTTGTGTACTACAAAACCCTTTGTGAGATTTCTTTGGCTAAGATAAAGAAATGGACACAAATGAAGAGAGATAAATATGAGTTATAAAGGATAGAGTTATCAAGTTACGTCATTTAAACAATTAGAGTTTTACACTTGGTCGACCGTTGAGAAAATTATCTTTCAAGATGCAACGATTGACTTTATAATGTTTGATTGTATTTGAAAGGGATAAAAAGATTTTTTTTTTTTACGGGAATTCTATGATACTACATGAGTATGTCATACTACACTGATGTAACAAACATACATAATTTTTAAAGCTCACAACATACAATAACTTTAGAATATAATAACATTATCTCTCCGTAAACTTTTTTATACCAATCAATAAATTGCAGTACAATGAATGGACAAAAATAATAATTTTGATAGTGACATGACGAGGTTAACAACAAAAATAACAATAATGGTAATATCAGTACTAGAGTAAAGATAGCGATATAATAATATTATATAGTTATGATGATGGTGATAAATTAGCAATGACAATTAAATTACATTAATGTAATGAAAGTAGTAGTATGCTAGTTATAAGAATGTCAAACTCATTCCTTAAGCATTGTTAGTAATGGCAGCACTAGTCCAATATCGAGATTGGTTTTGATTTATGCCCTCATCACAAGGTTCATAGTAGTTCATACATAAAATTCTCCATAACCCAAGAGAGGGAGCCACCTTCATTCCTCACTCCCATTTCCTCAATACTTGACATTTGATTGCTTCTGTAAAGCAAAAAATCTCTACCCATTTTCATAGTAGTTCATAACCCAAGACTATAACATTTTTTGATTCTCAAATAACTATAGCTTATAGAAATGTTAGTTATCAATTTGATATCCATCACATATTCCATGTGACTATTATATATGAAAGAAGATTATCAATATATATGGTCTTTGTCTGTCTCTAGCTAGCTTTGGTATTCCATTTAGAGTTATATATAGCTGAAATCAAAATTTCTGCACACGAATCTTATCATATAAGATATTAATAGCTAAGTTATAATATATTGTGCGTTTAGTGAAATTTTTAAGTTGGCAAATATAGTACAATGCCTTGTAATGATTCTAAGCTGAGTTGTTGCATCTTGGCAGTAGAAAACGACAATGCTATGGACAAAATAGTGCGTATTAGTAAGACACAAAGTCATAAGGATAAGGGATTCACATTCAGCTCAGCCAAAAGGCCAGATTCTGCATAAATGGATATCTGCTCTGAGGTCACATGCATGGCCTGCAATAATCAAGATTATAACTTGAGAGTATAATTTTAGTTTTACCATGATATTATAACCCAAGTCCTTAGGACACTAAGTTGAGAGATTAATTAAAATGCTTTTTGGGCAATTTTTGGATATAAGAATCCATCATTAAATCCATTTTAAAACTTCAAAGTGGGGTTTTAAACAATTTAAGAACTATACAATCAAGATTGCAAATATTAAGATGTGTGTCTTAGTATCCCTACATTGATTGAAAGATCAAATCCCAAATCTTTCAAACACACTTGTAATGGAATTGACTAACTTGATGTTGATCTTAAATTAAACACATATATTCAGTGGGCAGAGTCATTCACATGGCATGAATACAGTTTCCGTTAATTTAGATGATTCAACATCACAAATTTGAATCCTATTCAGTCAATTAGTGGTGGGCAATGTGGCGTTTGATCCCCAAATCACGCATTTACTTGGCCTAACTCCAAGCATATTCTCTGACTCCTACAAATATTCCTCAATATTGGTCCATGGATAAGAACTCATGGACACAAGGGTCAATTTATTTGCACCTCATTGGTAATAAACTAATTGCATACGGTAATTATTGGAAAATCCAATTAATTTTAAGAGGGTGAAATGAAAAAAGCATAACAGTTATTACTGGCTATGATATAATAATAATCTAAATTTACTCATGCTTCAGCAATAACTTTTGAGATCCTAACAATTAGGGATGTTAGGCTATTTAAGTCATGTAGGAGGGGTAAAAATAAAAGAATATTTGTTATTGGAAGTTCGAGTAGAATAAACTTATGATTTTGGTATCATTATAATGTCTCCAAAAATTAAGTCACTTAATATAGGTCACATTTCTAAATTATTGATAGAATTTGAGTTTAACTATATAAAAAAAAATTAATATTTTAATCTATTTTTTTAGCACATTTTTTGTATTGCTCTATTTATAGATTACAAAAAATTAACTATCCTGACATATATTAGGTGAGTTAATTTTTTGAGATCTTCATAATAATATCAAAATCAAAAGTTTATTATGCCTTAAATTTTCCAATTTTTTTTTTCCCATTTTTACCCATAAAAAATAACCTAACACCCCCTAATAAATGACTTACTTGGCTTATTGGGTTACATTCAGCTAAAAAATGATTCTGCGAATTAGCTTTGGATCATCTTATCATAAAATCCCTTAAAGCAGGTTGTCTTTGTATCTAGCAGCAGAATTTAATTATTTATATAAAAATTTTAAACTTTTTGAAAATTTGTGCCCACAGAGTAGGACCAAGACAAACCAAAACCAGTGTTATTAATTAAGCTGGAAAAGGGTAAAATGGGAAAAAGCAGGGAGTTCCCGAACTACCCTCCACTAATCTCACACCAGTGTTATATATTTCACTATCTTCACAAAACACACTCCAATTGACGCTTCCTCTCTGCAAACTGAATATTCCCCACAAATCCATACATACATTTCTCTCTCGCTCTCTCGCTCTCTCGCTCTCTCGCTCTCTCGCTCTCTCTATATCTGACACTTTCATGTACACTGATATACGTGTACCTGTAGAGCAAGAGTCTCTGTGGAGAGAGAGCCCTATATTTCCTTTCCTGTTTGTGTTTTCATCATTTCCTTCTGTTGATTTCTGTAGAGTGATACAGAGTACACAGGGAGACAGAAAGATGCCCTTGGAATCAAGTTTTATGAGACTATTCGTTCATTTCTTGTGTGATTCATAATTTCCATCCCTATATTGGTCGCAGATTTTGTAGTGTAAAGGGTAATAGAAGAAAAATTGAAACGAAGAGGTAGAAGAACAGAGGAAAATCGATCTTTGAATTAGGGTTTTTAGGTGGTGTGGGCATGAGGTTGAACGGAGAAATCTCCCGCGAAGAAGAAGAGGAAGAGGAAGAAGAACAAAAAGGGAAAGAAGTGAATTCTGTTGGGTATTCGATCGGCGGTGGCGGGTTTCCACAGCCACAAAAACTGGTTGTTGGGTACGCCTTGACGTCCAA
Organism: Cercis canadensis; assembly: GCA_003255065.1. Lineage (NCBI taxonomy): Eukaryota > Viridiplantae > Streptophyta > Magnoliopsida > Fabales > Fabaceae > Cercis > Cercis canadensis. Next base: position 133,158 of record QAOA01008427.1, read on the forward strand.
GAAGAAGAAGAGTTTTTTACAGCCAAAGTTCATTGGCCTTGCCCGGTATTTACCCACTTTGCCTTCAACATTACACCTTTCATCATATATAAGCGTTTGTGCATGCAGTTTTATGTGACTTTGAGCTTTCATTTCCAATTTCCTGAAGTGGGTTTCCAAAAGATTTGGTGTGTTTTCTAGTTTTGATATTTTTCGCTGCTTTATCACTAAAGTGGCTTTTGCAATGGTGTGGGGACATGTAGTGTCTTTGTCGATAGTGGTAAAGAAACTTTGTACCTTGGCTATCACTTTCGCCTGTCGAACCTCAGGCGATTGTTTTCGTTAAAATGACTACATTGATTCGCTTCTTGGTATCTGATATCTTGGTCTTTTCTCCATTCTAACTTAAATGAGAATATTCCTTCATATATGCCCTTAGGATTAGTCCAAAAATGAGAAATCCAAAGTCAAATCTTAGGACTTTGTTCTTATTTTCAAATTAAATTATAATAAATAACCCCCCCTTCCTTGCTTATCAGAAATACCAATCTAGATTCTTATCAGCAAATCTTGTTGTCTGTTCAACGAAAACATTGCTGCTAATTGGGATTATCATTACGGGGAATGGTTGCTTCTTTTATTATTTTTTATTTTTTTAAATTTATGTTTACTATGAGATATATTTCCCAGGCTTTGTATATTAAATTAATATCAATTGATGGATCATCTGATAATGCCGCCACTATCTTGACTTCCAGCATAGTAATTGTTAAAATATTGTTACAAATGATGCAGGAATAAGGGAATATTTTTTGTTGCCATTGATCTAAACAAGCCATTGTCAGAACAGGGTCCTTTTGACATTGTTTTGCATAAGGTTGGTGTGATTTCTTTGGAAATTGTATTATTATGGACTTGTGAAAGTATCGATTTAGGGCCTTTTATTTGAGTTTCAAGTAAAAAATTTGCCACCATTTGTGCCTGACAGGCTATTTCAGTTTTATGAGCTATTTTTTGTCTGTATTCTTCATCATAGTCTGACAGGCTTTATGTCTTTCCAGTTGTCAGGGAAGGAGTGGTGTGAGGTTATTGAGGTACGTGTACTCCAAAATACTTCTAACCACTTTTACATTGTACTAGCTGTAGAACTTGTGTTGTGATCTTTGGTGTACTCTTCATGGCGTTGTATGAAATCATAGCATCTGCTAATGCTGGGAACTAAGTATGAAATGACGGTGTTGGCTGAACAACCAAATCTTCCGAATTCTAAAAAATTTATTATTGTCTGACATAATTTGCAGAGTTGTTCTTGCTCTCCTCATCATGAATCATGATCAGATAGTTGAAATCGGTCCCTCAAGAATTCAAACAAGTGAGGATTTACTTTTTGTGATTAATCTAAATAATTGATTAGGCATTGGTGAACTTGTTTGCCAAAGGAAGAAATTATTTTTTCTTTTTACAACATTGTTTCTTAGTCGGAAAGGTTGTTTCTTTTATAGATATAATTCTTGTGCTAGTTTATAATAGTGACAATATTATAGTAGTATGTACTTTGTCATTTAATTTGCAACTAAGTTTACAAGTTAAGTCACCATTTTATGTTATTATCATATTCATTAGACTCCTTGACAAAAAATTTATATTTTCAGAAATGTTCAAGTGATTGAAAGAAACAAATGGAATTTCTGAATTTTCTTGCAAAATAAAATTGGAGAACTTAGTAAGTATGTATTAAATTTAAGACATTTTCCAGATTATTTTGTTATTCCCTGTTTGTCTTGATAATTCTGAATTTCTATGCACTTGGCAATTTTACTCTGGAGAAAGGAGCTTGTGATTTAAGGAAAGGATGGTTTTTGATTCTCCAGAAAGTGTAGTAACCAATAACCGCAAATTTTGGCCTGCTTCCAAGGAAATGGCCATTAAATGTTTCTCTGCATCTTAAATAACAAGCAATTGGAAATTAAATATGCTGTTGGCCATTTGGGCATCTTCTTTTTTCCTAAGGATCAAACTTGTGACTCCTTGTCTTTGACAGGAGACAACTCAGAATAAGTCTTACATCACCTGGCATAGAATTGGAAGCATCATGCCTTATGAGAGATTATAAATACATGGTAATGAGGTGCCTTCAGTCCCGCTCTTTCACCGCTCGGGCCTCTAAATAGATATCTATCTCAAGAACAAGGAGCGAGAAAGAGATATGCCTTGGATCCATTATCTACAAATAACCAGCACAAACAGGGGAAAAAAGAAAAGAAAAACGAATTTCCATTAAAACTATCAAAGAACGTGAATACTACTGGTACCATAGATAGCACACCATTTCATTTGTTGAATGTCATTTGGGAAAGATATAGCAATTTTTTTGCTAAATGTGCTTTCTCTTCCGAACAGTCAAAGAGGTTTGCTTCAGTTACTTGGCCTTTTCTAGTGGTTTGGGTCCATTCTTAAATAGTAATCCGATTTTTTTCACTATATGGACATGGGGAAACCTGGGTGCTTCATTTATGGGATGGGAGTTGGGAGGTTGACAAGCTGTTAGATGTCACTGTTGAATGATAACAATTATCTGATCAGTCAGCCTTCACTTGTACTATCCTATTTGTTTTGTATATTTTGATATGGTTGCTTCCTTAAATTATACCTTCTGCTGGGTGCTGTGAAATGTTGGTCTAGCAACATTTAGGGCGCCTTGGTATTGACAAAATAGAACTTCCTCCTTTGAATAGTTTGACATGTTTTTGCCATTTTCATTGATCTGGAAGGAATATTGTTCATATAAAAGTTGTTCTCTTGTAAGAGTTTTCCCAGCTTTGTAGATAAAGCATGACCTGGTCAAGACCAAATTCCTCATATAACAAGGTTGGCTGAGATTATAGATTTAGCAGCCAATAATGTGGCATACTAAATACAACCTGCTCTGGTAAGTATTTAATCTCCATATCATATCAACATAGAAGGAACCAAAGATGAAAGCTACTGACAGATGGTCTGATATTATCTGTATAATAAATAACTGTGCAAGAAGTCTCTAACTTAGTTGTGCACAAACTGACTTATGAAATTATAGCAGTCTCAACTTCAAACTTTCTATATATCTTGTTCTTTTTATTTTTTATGCTTTACAAAGTTTGCTTAATGGTGTATGAGATAACAAATGAAAATTGTATTCTTAGTGTCAAATGTTGTGGTATCTTTGTTCACTAGATGGCTGACACTAAACCAATTTATAATTGGTGATTCCTGTGATGTGCTTTCTGATTAGTCGTTGAAGTTTGCATGTTAATGGGGCTAATTATCTTTCTTTTTCTTTTTCCTTTTTGAAGGATTACAAGCAAAAACATCCAGAAGTAACCATACTTGATCCTCCAGATGCAATTCAACATCTACACAACCGCCAATCCATGCTGCAAGATGTGGCAGATCTAAATTTAACTGACTGCCATGGTAATATTTTGACTACAATGAACAAAAATAAAAACTCTTCATCCAATGGTTTTGGGATTATCTACATGAATTCTTAATCAATACTAATCAGAATCTTACAACATGCATTTATTTTAGTATTGTGCCACATGCTTAGCTAATCCATCTAGTATATTGTTGAAATATAGGAAGAATTTCTTTGCCTTCATTTTTCAAGTTGAAGCTATTTTTTCATATATGGTAAACTAGGGCTTGGCAATGTTCTCCAGTATTTATTAATTGAATAACTGTTATTTTTTAGGTAAGGTTGGCATTCCACGACAGTTGGTTGTCACAAAAGACCCATCTTCTATCCCTTGTGAAGTTACTAAAGCTGGGATGAAGTTACCATTGGGTATGTATATTTTATTTTCTTTCCAGGATCACTATGTTTGTTCTAGTGATGAGATAGAGTTTTTACTTTAACCATATGAAATCAGCATGCATTCAGCCAACCTCTGCATTGCCATGATCTTGTGTTACTTGAGAACATATTTTTCTTTCAGATGGGCTTAAAAAAGCTTATTTTGAATCTGCTGGTTTATTCTTTCTCAGATGTTATGTCTTATACTGAAAGAATATATACAGTTGGCTTACTCTTGTAGATTTTTCTGGTTGTTCTGATTAGCCTGATTGGGTTGTTTCAGATGTACTGTGATCTCTCTTCTAACTCGTTCTGATGGGTATTTTAAAAGATTCACCTGTTCATTTGTCATTTTCAGTCGCAAAACCACTAGTCGTGGATGGCAGTGCAAAGTCACATGAACTATTTCTTGCTTATGACGAATTCTCTCTATCAGAGCTTGAACCTCCATTCGTTCTACAAGAGTTTGTCAATCATGGTTTGTGAGCTGATGCATGATGTCATTATTTTTATGTGTTGAGTTTACATTGTAATCTAGTTTACTTAAAAATAACATTGCAGGTGGTCTTCTCTTTAAGATTTATATTGTTGGTGAAACCATAAAGGTTGTGAGGCGTTTCTCTCTACCTAATATCAGTAAATGTGAGCTTTCAAAAGTAGCAGGAGTATTCCGTTTTCCTAGAGTTTCTTGTGCAGCAGCTTCTGCAGAGGATGCTGATCTAGATCCCAGTATTTCTGGTGAGATTCATAAAAACCAAATTCTTTTACAAGTAACATCTTTGAAATCCAATATTCTTGCATTAATTGAGCGTTATTTGTCCAAGACTTATGAACTAGTTTATCAACTGTATGTGCCAAATGATCTGAAGTGCACTTTAAGCTTTGTAAGAGACCTCCCAGAAGTCCTGTATATTGATTTATTACAGAGCAGGTTCCATTTTCCAGCTAGCAACTGCTCTCCCTTCCTTTCTTTTTTCTTTCACGAGGTCTTCATGTAGTATGGTGATTATGTTAGTTGATGCATGTAAATAACTGCTTGAGTTTTGTTCAGAATTAGCAGCTTATTTCAAATTATTGTGGTATTGTTGTTGCAGAACATCCACCAAGACCTTTGTTGGAGAGGCTTGCAAGGGAGCTCCGTTGTAGATTGGTAATTGTTTCCTAAGTTTTATTGTTTTACTTCTTTTTGTCCAAGCAGTCACTGGTCATTTGTTGATGATATACTTAATTAAATTACATCACCATGTTTAGGGCCTCCGCTTGTTCAACATAGATATGATACGGGAACATGGAACTAAGGATGTGTTTTACGTCATTGATATCAACTACTTTCCTGGCAAGTATAACCTATTTGGATTTAAGCTATTTTCTAGTGTCCCATTTTGTTGGTTCACAAATCTTTTCCTATGCTGGTCCTTTACAGTCTTTTTTCCCCTGCTGCCTCTCTTTTTAAGAACTCCCCTTTCACTTCAGCCACATTGAAAAAAACCATGGTTCTTTTTGTTTTCTTGTTGGGAAGATGAATAAACGTAAACTGATGTTTTGCATTCCTTTGCTGTTAATCTCTGTTATTTTATGCATATGAAGCTCAATCTATGTATGTTTTATCGTGTTAAAGATGACATGTTTGAGTTCTTGGCGATGCACATGTTACATATTCTGCTGTGCTGGTTAAATATTTTCTTTTGTTTTCTGCAGGGTATGGAAAAATGCCAGACTACGAGCAAGTATTTACGGATTTCCTACTTAGCCTGGTACAGAGCAAGTTTAAGAAGAAGCCTGTTACTTAAAACTAACTTAGGGAAGTGAATAGATCCAATGTGTTGTATGTTGTCCTTGAAGGTGATTTCTTGGAAACTGCAGAACATTCTAGTTTTAACTTTATCTACCAACTGCTATGGAATGAAACTGAAGCCACATAAATGTAGAAAGTGTTCTTATCTTAGTTAAATTTATTAGTTTATCCTTATCATTCGGTCTACTTTTTTTTGCTAGTATGTGGCATTTGTTGACAATGTGAGCGAAGCCCATATCTACGTTATTTATTGTTTTTCGTTACATGTTCGTTCAAATGAATGAATACTTTATTAGTGGGACGATTTGTATTTCATTTTTCGAAGTTTAAATTAACTTGAATATTTTTGTTTAGAAGTGTTTCATTTTACGGGAATTCTATGATACTACGTAAGTATGTTATATTACACTGTTGTGATAAGTATACATAATTTTTATATTTTATTATATATAAAATATAATTTATTTAATTTTTTAAATAAATTTAAAAATAGTTAATTTGTATACATGTCATTCACTTATTGATTATTTTTATGTAGTATATAAATATTAAAAATATTTAAGAAACTTTCTTCATTTTATTGTTTGATGGTGAGTTACTTTATCTTATGTATTTTTAAAATTTTAAAGTTGAAAATGAAAAATAAGAAAGTAAAATAAACAAAAAGAAAATAAAACAGTCAGGATTTTTTTGCCAGGGTACTATTCCGTCGCTATAGAAGAGAACTTCTTTTCCAGGGAACTTTTTTGCGGCGGTTGTATTCCGTCGCTAAAGCTGAGGAGAAAATACAGATACGTTTGGAAACGGGATGCGTTAGCGACGGATATTGACTCGGCGACGGAAATATTTAAATCCAAAACAATCCCATTCTGGCGACGTTCTATTCCGTCGCAAAGGATTAAAAAAATTATATTCAGTTCCATAGTTAGCGACGGAATTTTGACTTGGCGACGGAAATATTTCAATTCAAAACATTCCCATTTTTGCGACGGTTCTATTCCGTCCCAAAGAATAAAAAATTCTTCATTATTCCGTTGAGACGGATTACATAGCGACGGAAACTTTTACTCAGCGGCGAGTGATCTATAGCGACGCAAAATTATTCCGCCACTACTGGGCTGATGTTTGTTAAATTTCGTCGCTGGAACTTTTCGGACAAATCTTTCCGTCGCTAAACAAGTTTGTTCCGATTACTGTGAATGTGTTTGGCTTGACAGGAATTAACTACGTGGGCGCTAAACCACATTTCTTTTCGCAAATTATAATACTCTAGATTTGTTTTTGTTTCCGGTTGTTCAATTTTTCCAAAATGATTCAAGTCTTCTTACAAAACAATCATAAATTTCTATGCTGGATTCTTGGTTAAGGTAAGCTTTGGATCATATTACTATTTCAAAGCTAAGGGAATCAAAATGCATTATCTTGTTCAAAAGTCATGTATGGAAATCGGAGCCCCACATGATGAAAATTTGTTTCACCAACCAAGTTATTGCTCTCAATCAGAAAATATTTGTATGAAAAAATGTAAAGCATATTATATACTCCTGCTGTCAAAGTATATGCCTAATTTAATCCATTATAGCGATTCCACATGTTATTTGATAAAAATATAAAATTTAAAACTTAATCAGATGAGAAGAAAACGAAAGAATTTACAGAGACGGGAGACCCAATTAAACTAACAAGGACTAACATGTGCTTCACGACTACTTTCTTCGTTTCTTTGATTGAGGATGTCAGAGGAGAGGGATGACTGTACAGCATATCATACACTAAATAGTAAAATTGGAGAAGGCTCTTCCTAGGGATATCAATAGTTACTCTTCACCCTATGTACAAACTATATACAATATATACTGTTCCCTTGGGGTTTACCAGAAAGGGCACCACCTGAAATCAGATGAAAAGAATTAGTAATCAAAAACCATAATCAGCGGCAGACGTGAAAGAGTAAGGCTACTTGATCATACACTACATTACCACGTTAAAATAAGATGGTTCCTAAGCCAGTTTGTCACAGCAATAAATTAACAATCTAACTTTTAAGTGTCAATCCAAGTTTCTAACGTTACAGTTTGGTTATAATGGATCAAAACTCCTTACTTTACAGATACACCCATACACGCTAACTGTTATCATGGAACCTAAAGAGCAATTCATGCTATCAAAAAGTTGCTGACATTTTACAAGCCTGTCTTTCCTCAAATATCACAAAGAAAGGTTGTAAGTCTGGATTTAATGCAACATTTAGAGTAATTTATACAGGAAATAAATACTTCATTCCAACAGATTAAAAAATAAATCAGAGAAGATTGCTTTAACTGTAAGTATTACTAGATTCCACCTTGATGTCTAGCAAATGAACAACAGTAAGCAATTACACTTTATCCGAGTAATTTCTTACATAAATCTTGTTTCATGCAATTTTTAATTGATTACTCACCAAACTGCGTATTGATATTCTCTACTGAAAATTTATATGTACACAAAACAAGAGAAATATAGAGCTTGAGATCATACCCGACATAATTTTGGCACAAATTTTCATGTGAGGTAGCTTGGAGAATTAACTTTTGAACTTGCAATTTCACAGATAAACCATGATCAACTTCACGTGTGTCTCCAGAAATTAAGCTGCTAGGGTCAACTGTATGTTGAATAGAGCTGGTTGATACTGAAGAGCAAGTTGAAAAATCCCTTCCTGTAAGCTTATTACTCATGCGAGCCATTACAACCACAGCACGCTCATTTAGAACCTCATTGGCATCACCAAGTTGGTTAACAGCCTATATGTACAAGTAGATACAGTAAACATCATTACAATGTTGAAAAGTAACAATAAGTATGAGGTTTTGAAATACCTGGAGAAGTTCCCTTTCTCGAGCACCCCGTTGGGGGTGAGGAAGCTCTCTATTTGGGGCAGATTCTTCAGTATTCACAACAGCGGGTACATGATTGCTAGTAAGCACCGACATTTGTGGAACTTCATTGAAGTTAAAAAGACGCCAATTGATGAGAGGATCATGGACAAAGGCCTGAATGCAACAAAAGAATAAATAATCAGCCAACAATTATTTCTGGATAACTTGCACTAATTCTTCACTTATTTTTCAAGCCATGGAAAGGTACAGAAGCATAATTAAGAAGAAAAACTTTTACCACTTTTTCTGTTCCATTGATCCAGTTATGCATGTGAAAGAGATGTCAAAACTATTTAATTCAAATTGTAAAGTATCTTTATTCAGCAATTAAATTTTTTTCTCCCTTTCTTCTTCTTCTTCTTGCCTTTTTTAACGTAGGTTCTTAAAGACCGACAGAATATGCTTATACATACTTAAACAAATAAAAATGCTAAAATTTCAACACAAATGTTAAATTTCTCTATATATATGTAGATAAATATATATTTGACAGTACAAAAGTTGTTTCTCCACAATCATACATCCTTGCTCTGCCTCTAGCTCCCTGGTTTTGATGACAAAAACAAATGTGATAATCTCTCTTCATCAACTTCAATTAGTTACTTAGCATAAAAAAGAGAGCGGGGGATGGGGTTGAAGAAAAATGTTTAGGTCTGTGATGAACCCACTGCTAGTCAGGAGCACAAGGATTTCTCTTAAGGTCCTCTGTAGGTAAGAATACTCCTTCTAGAATGGGCTGGAACATTTTAAGCGTTTTTGGTTGATTACTATCTTATTAATTTTTGGGTTAATATTACATAGTAGAACAACATTACTATCCCCGATAGTTAACCAAGTCTTACATAAACTGTAGGCCTTACCAATATATGAGTGCCGCAGACCTTATATGCATAACAATTTATTTCAAACTTTGAAGATGAATTTCTCCACACAATTAAATTCAAACCTTATTTGCATTACATTTCACTTCCTGTCATTTATGTTTTCACAGAATTTGACAAGGTGAACACTATGCAAACAGTTAGGGGAGCCGGCATTCAAAGATATACCTCCATCATAGCCATAACACTATCTTTATTTGTTCGCAGAACCTGCATGACATTTTCGCAGGTTGTGCGGAAGTTTCCCTCGATACCACTAACTTCCATAGCTTTAACAAGCATTCTTGTCAACCGAAAAGGAACCTGAATAGGATTTTATAAGATAACACAACATATAATATCCAAAATCTAGTATTCAAAAGTAGGAATTTGCAGAATAAGTTCTTGAGCACACCTTCTCTGGGAACTTCTCACGGTTCATCGATGCTTCAAAGCAGTCTCCAAAATCTATGTGTAGAATTTTCCCACTGCAGAATATCATAAACATTAAATGCTTCAAAATAATTAAATAATAAAATGTGTCAATGAAGCTATTCTTTTCACAAGTTACCTAAACCGATGTAACATAAGATTACTTGGATGACGATCACCTAAGCCAAGAAGGTAACCAACCTGACAGAAAACAACCATTAGTTTAGGCCATGTGAAAACATAGATAACAACAGGGAAACATATTAGCAATTGGCAACCCTCTATTCAATATACTCTTGGAAAATCATGTGCCAATTGTTATAAAAAAGACAAAGTAGACATCTCAATCTGTAACTCCCCCTCAAATATAAATGGCAACAGAAGCGATATAAAAGTCGTTTTCAAGATAGATAACCAATGCAAAGCATAATTAAGTTTCTTGAAGTCATCAACTAATTTTTTTGTTTTTTTTGGTTTGTCAAATTTATGAACCAGCTAAGCTGCGCCAAAACCAAAGGCAGGTAGAAGTCATCAATTTAAATGCTCATACCAACGCAGAAAGATCATTTCCACTTGTAAAGCCCCTAGGTGGAACCTCTTATGAATGGTACCCATTATATTAAATCAGAATTCCACGAGAAGAAACTTTTCTGAAAAGCAAAGTTCCAGTGGTCCATTTTTCGCATTTTACTTGATGATGACTATGCAGTACTTATACAATGTGACACCTAGATTTGAAGTAAAAGTATCAACTGTTCATGTAGAGTAAGCACGCACCATGCTCATAACTGCCAAACTCCTGGTATAATTTGTCCTCCTTTCCAGCCATACTTCAGATGTTCGACTTTTTAACCAAAGTACCTACTAACATGAACATTTTGAACCTTGATACAAGTACATGTTATATAAGACCATCTTCCAAGTAGAATTTGTGAACATTGCATACCCTTGACAGATCATTTCCTTCAGTATTTTGCAAAGCATACTCAAACACCTCCACTTTAGCTATAAGAGGCAAATGATCATAATCTGGTGCAAAACCGAGCATATATTTGTGTTCTTGATTCAAGGTAATCTGTACAACATGGTAAAGAAACGTAAAAGTGATTTAAACCAATGAAATGTAATGTTTGTGACAATATCACCACAACTAAACCACAATTGAACTATAGCACAAGTGAAAGCAACAGGGCTAAAGAAACTACAAGGAGTAGCTGTGGATAGAATAAAGTATCCACAGCATCCTAACTGACCTTTCTGGCATCCCTGTACTCTCGAATAAGATGATGCAGTGTGTCACAATATGGGACCCATCCAATCAACCCGCTGTTTGGAGATAAAGGAATCACATCGTATCGTTGAATAGATAGATCTTTCTCCATAGTTTTCCTTGAGTTCTCAAGCAGGGTATTCACCAAACCAAAAAGCTAGCAAAAATAATGGTAATCATCAACTTGTCATTTGTCAAGATGAATGAAAGAGACAAAAGTGTATCTGATGCCAACATATATATAAGCAGTGTGCAGAAAGACTACTGGTGGAGAGAGAATACCTGCATGACTCGTTCATCCTGGCGTAAATCCTCATGCCCCTTCAATAAGAATGCATAATCTTCACCATCACTCCCATGAATGGTCAACTTCCTGGGTCGTTGCTTAGATGTTATGACAACAAGCTGGCGGGCAAATGATGCAATTGTTACCAGTGATGCACCTGAAATATGAACATGGGTGTTTTAGAGGACCAAATCAAGCTTGACACAAGTAAATTTTTGAGAAAGCATAAAACTAATTTACCAGCTCTGTATGTCCCAGGAACAGCAAGCTCCAAATTACGGCAATCTAGCAATTCAGGAGAAACAGACTACAGGATGCAAAAGATATTAGGCCCATGACAACGACCCCAGTAAAAAATTTGAAAAGCACTGTTATTCTCACCTCCAAGTCTAATGTTGTAAGACTTTGGAGCTGCTTATCAATCTTTCTGAATACGTGATAATATATATCCCATGCCTGGTGAAGAAATAATTAGAAAACTAATTCTAGGCAGGAAACAAGACATAAATTGACTACAATTCTTGATTCACAGACATAAATACACATGCGTGAACTTTCATTTCCACATAAAAAAATCTTGTTGCTTTCCTAATACATAATATCTGAGGCAGACAAGAGAGGCCATGATTGCAGTCCTTATTTTTGGCTGAATTTAAATGACAGTTGGAATTTTGTTTTATTACAAAATATGATATAATAATTCAGCCATTTGAAATATGATTTCCATGATTAATTCTTAATTAGGACTTTTCATGAAAAGGTAATATCCAGTATGAGTAACAAATAAACTCTCCAATATCAGCCGAGTAGAGTTTAAGCCTGTGCTAAAAGGCATACATATACTGAAAGAAATCCCTTGCCTCATTCAAATCTAGGAAGATATCTTTGTAGCTTGCTCATCCATCACACACTGTTTCACCAAATCCAATTCTCAAAATGATCTCAAAAACCAATTAGAATGCATAGAATTGGATGCAAAATCTTAACTAGCATCCAATAACTATGGAAGTAATGAAGCCATTATGAAGTTATTCAGCACTAACTTCAGTTTTGAATAATTAACCATAGCTGTCTTTTGCATCTAGCCTTTATATTCAGGAAAAATGCTCTTGCTCCCTGATTTTAAATAAAAAAAAGTTAGTTTACTAATTCTCTTAGTTTATTTTGACTTCCTTTCTCCCCCTCCTTATTAAAATGGGGAAAGAGTACAAACACGAAAATACATCCTAGATCCACCATGTAGGAGAAGCTCATGATTTATGTCAACAATTGTTTATAATGGTTGATACCATGATAACCACACAACAAAAATTTCAGATTGATAAAATTGAGAATGTACAAGTAATGCATGTCAGTTCCCACCAACTACATACTGAAACTCCAGAAGACGTACCTATCAAGGTTTTCCTTTCCCAAATTTACCCAATTCTTCTTATTTTTTTCCACCCTAAGAAAAACTTCATTCAAACAGGAAAAAACATACAAGGAAGCACCACCCTCCACTCAAGAAACCAAAAAACAAAAAATAAAAAAATCAGAATGATTGGAGGTGGTGGAAATAGTTCCAAAGCAATCATGAACAAAGGAACCAATACAAAAGTTGTGAGCTACAAAATTAGCAGAACAATGGATTTTACATATAGCCCAATTTTAGCAATTAGACAGTAGCAGTAAAAACAATGGATCTAACATTCCAAATCTTTTAAGAGAATTGGGCAGCAGAGCAGCCTCCCTTTCTTATACTTATTTCATGATATTAAAGTGCCTATATTTACCAGGACCTTTATAAGAAGAAACTAACTACAATTTTACACTTCTAAAATTTCAAACCTGGGTAAGTTCAGCATCTTTCCCGGTTTTCTTATATTTCATACAGCACTCATAAGCCTCTAATAGTTCCTGTCGATAGGCCTGCAATGAGAAGAAAATCTTGAAGAAATCAAAATTAACTGATAATTATTTCACTTGTGAGCAGCCAAAAGAACTGTAGATTCCAAAACCACCTCTATAAATACTCTCTCTTTTATGGTAACATTGTTTCTCATAGCTCCTTCTTCGAGCATCTCATGCAATGGCTCCAACACCTTTAGCATTCCTTCAATGTTATGTTCACCAAAATACAAACGACTAGCTTCTTCCAGGGCTTCATGCCACAATTCATGCCAAAGTATAGCAACCCTAATCAGTTCTTTTGATACAAGTTGTGCCTGCAGGAAAAAGCAACTTGCTCATAACTAGCACAAGTATGAAAAAAAATAAACTCCAGAATTGTAGATAGATTATTGTCAAACCTGATCTACAAGTAAACCACTATGCTGCCGAACTTTGTCAACAACTTCGTGAGCTGCCGCTCTGCGTAAATTGCTTATTGATTTACAAGCCACAAGGAGAGGATACATGAGTGCCTACAGAAGAAATTGAATACCAATAGTGCATAAGTTAATAACAGATTTAAAATCCAAAGCACTTATAGTAATATGACCAACATTATACAGAAGAAGTATTAATTAAGTCATACTCCATGAGAAGGAACATAACCGTAAAATAAAGAAATGAAGGCTGACAATCACGGCAAACTGAAGCAATCATGCCATGATAATATACCATGCTTTAACAAGTATCAGCATTCCAATCTAGCGGCTTTAAAAGCACCATTTCACAATAAACAAAAATAAAGCATTGAAAAAGATCCAACAAAACAGTGAAACTAAATATATCATGCTTTAACAAGTCCTAACATATCTAAGATTCCAACATCTCCTGAGTACAAGTTCTACTAAATGAAAATTAAGAAGTGGGAACCAGTAGAAGCTTAATAATATCAGTCACAAACCTGTGGATGACTTAGCCCAATTCGCACCAAAAGTGATTGTATCAATTCTCTCACAGCATGGTTATTAGAGTGTATCCTAGCAATTATTTGAGGCAGAACAACAAGCCAAGTATTGATATTAACAAGGGCAAATCCCTTTTTCAATGCCATTTGAACTTCCACAGTAGCTCCATGGTTGAACCACAATGTTAGAAGCCGAAGTATATCCTGAAGAAGAAATGAAAAGTATGAATACAGAGTTTAAACTTATTTACTTGGTGCAGGAGGCAGCAGAACACTCAGTTGCAGGAAGTAGACAACATAATATAATTTTATTAGAAGCAAAGCAGCATTTATATGTACATACAAATACAGATAAATACATGTGTACAGAAACAAATCTAATTTTAGTAACATGCTTAGCATAAGATAATTTTCCAAGAATAATAATCCAAGTATGCATGTCTTTCCTGGAATAAGGAAGAAAAAAGAAATGGGAAAAGCAAAACTATTGACATACTTTCCCCCTAATTTTAGCGTTGCTTACCAGGTGCAATTACTAAGTTATGTATGCCTGTTTGGTTTCGTTCTTCTTTTTTGTCTGTAAGAACAGTTTTTAAAAATCATTTTCAGAAATAGCTTTGTAAAATAAAACAAAACAATATGTGGACCGTGTACAAAGAGAGAGGATGTGAGCTGGGTTTTGCTGGCAATGAGGATTACATGTAGCAGGGTGCGAGACTGGTGTTGAGCGTTTGAGAAGGGAAACAGGAGAGAGATAAAAGAAAGAAAAGTTTGATACATCAACACATTCCAAACAAGTTTATTCATCTTTTCTTTTTGAAAGAGAAAAAAAGAAAAATATCAACAAAATAAGTAACAAAACAGGCCGTGTACTTCCTATAAGAAGCACCAAAAAAAAACCACACAAGTAAGTGAAAAGAAAAAATGTCAACTCAAAGAGCACATCAATCCTGTGGGATATCAGACAAGGAAAACCCTCTAAAAGAACAGTTTGCTGAGCACTATAAGGAAGCAAAAACAAGAAAAGATTCTGTCCGGCGGAAGCAAAACCAAAAGAAATCTCCACGTAAAATTCTAGCATTGCTCTCGACTCCAACAATGTACACCTAATAACTAGAAAAGCACTCCCAGCATTCCTGTTTAGGAGGACTTCTTGCCCTCCTTCCTTGTACTGTTCCTTTCCTTCTTCAGAATAAATTCTTTTATCAAAAAAAAAATAAAAATNAAAAAAAAAATACACACATCTCCAGAAATTGTTCTAATTTGCAGCATGTTACCAATAATTATACAATAATTTTTTTTTGGGGCCAACAACAATAAATATTATTACTTAAGTCAAATATGCAACACAAAATTCTATTATGAAGCCAAAACTAATTGTAGCAACATGTGGGCATCCTGCAGAGCCAAGTGCTCATTTATCATACTGATACAGCGAGTCAGAATTCCATAGAATAGAGTCAGTATAACATAGCATGGAAACCGGTCATGTGACACAGCCCTACTAGAGATTTTCCAATTGAAAACCCCAATTAGTTAGACTTTAGATTTTGATTAGTCAGTTTCATAGAAGCTCAAATAAAGCACTATGAGAGCTAAGAATGTCCGATTAAAAACTTTAATTAGACTCTAGATTTTGGTTAATGAACTTTGTAGAACCCCAAATTAAGCATTATGCAAGCTAAGAATGATCAAATAATAAACTGCCAGTTGTGAGGTTTTTCTTTTCTTTCTTTCTTTTTTCCCTGTAGTAATGCATCCATTTAGAAAATTGTGATTAGAAGTTTACAGCAAGGTGAATAAGAAATTACTGTAAGAAACTGAGAGAAACATGAAAAATAAGTGCTTTTCCAACCCCTTTAGTTCTGCTAACTAGTTCTACATGCAAACAAGCATATCCCAAATTGATGGACACATGCAGGATGGATTTCATATTACAACAAACAGGAAATGCAGTATACCTGTAAACTATCATCAACACCTTTAGCATTCGCTGCACATGCTATTGAATGAAAGTACCCAGTAACGGCTGCAACGACAAACTGTGCTGCGACATCAGGAAAACCCTTTAAAGTGTAATGAGACATCACTGCTGTATTAAATAATGCCCATGTATGCCATGCTTTAGCCCATTTATTTGCACACTGAGTAGCATTTGTGAATGCAGCAAGTATATCTGCCAATGTTGAAACTAAATCAGAAAAACATCTATATCCCTTTCACCTTCAAAGTTTAAACAGTAACAACTAAGAACCTTGTATAGCATCATCGTCCAGCCCAGGAGAAAGTGCCCACTGCCAAGCCCCAAGTCTCAGGTAAACACGAGCAAGAAGTGGAATGCTAGGATTGGCACCACTGGAAAAGCCAGAGGGTGTGACAGGTTGAATGCTGGGCACACTTGAAACCTCAATAGCCAAATTCTACCAAGTGATTGGGAGCCAAGAAAAGCATACAAAAGATTAGCAGTGAAAAGTGGAGCTTAACTACATGATAGGAAGATACATTATACCTGCAGCCTAACAAATGCTTCCCTTCGCTTAGAATCCTCTCCAAGCGACCACTGGTATTTCAAGTATGCCAGCATTACTTGAGGAGGTCCATGGTATCGTACATTTTCAGGAGATATTTCAGGATCATACTGATAGAATAAAAAAAACAGTTTGAGTGATGCAAACAAGAATGAGAATAAACACCAAGATCAGCATCCTTCTCAGAGTAGATAAACATTGCAAACCTGTAAAAGTTTAATTAAAGTAGATCTCGCCTGGCTAATGCGCCCACTTTTTCTGCAAAGGGAAGCAAACTTGAGCCAAGTTTCAATGTCTTCCACAGGAGGCAGCACAAGTGCTCTAACAGCCAGAACTGCCTGCCAAACCTATACATTCAAGCATGAAACAGTTAGAGGAAAGAAATAGATCAAGAGCATGGAAGATGAAATGGATCATAAAGGGAATAGTTTGAAAAACGTTAATTAGATGATTCAAGTTTGTGTTGCATGTGCTTATAAAATCACAATATGCAAACTCATAAAGTCAGGAAAGGGCCAATTATTTTTAAGCTAATAGGAAACAAGCATCCTCATATTGGATAATCCAGACTACAAAACTTCATTTATTTATTTATTTTTTTCTTCTGAACTACAATGTCAGAAGACTCCAAAGAAGGGAAATACATGAAGTAGCAGAACGCTAACTCATAAACTTATACTCAAAAAACTCATGTTTGCACTACTAACAACTCGTTGATTTTCTTATTTCTCTAACAGAACCAATTCCAAGAAAAAGAGGCTGAATCTTGCTATCTCACACGCTGCTGCAGGAAGAATTAGGTTCAAGTGAAATAGTCAACTAATCCACACACAATAGAGGCAACACTAGACATTAGACACCTGACACTCACATATTTGGTTTTAAAAGGAAAAACCCAACACAATACGAAACCATTCATGACATTGAATATGCAATGATACCCTTGCAAAGGAATAAAAAAGGTTGCTTGATATGTGTTTAATTGAATTGTGCATTGTTGTATTACGACATCGTGCAATTGATAGATGTAATGAAGGATGGAGAAGGAATATCAGCATCAATGCTTATAGCTTAAGAATAATTAACTGTAAAACTTAATTGTGTGAACATGTAATGTGTGAATCTTGTTATTTCATCTTTTCGTATCATAACAGGCTTCAGTGGAAAAGCTCACTTTGAAGACAACTATATAATTCTCATCATTTTAAAAGCTACAAAATCTATCCATCCAGTGAAAAAAAAAACTGTGATGCCATTTCATGGGCATGGTTTTATGTAGTACTTGCCTTAATCTAAAATATTTTCTTTGGACATGAACCTTCATCTGAATTTTAATTCATAAAATACTCAATGTTTTATTGGTTAACCTATCTACCTCAACATTGCTTTTTGCTCCTTGAATGCGCTGAGTCCACATATTGCGAATAAGAGCCCGCCGCCCTTCAGCAACTGGGTCTCCAGGAGGAAGGGTACAATAATCAATTACCTAACAGAAGAGAATATGTCACACAATATGATTAACAACTATGTCATGGACTACAGGAAAGCAACCAAAGATAAAAACTTCAGAAAATTCAGAGCGAACCTCCTCTAGTTCGGATAGTTGTTGAACACGAACCATATTGCTGTATGCGCGTTCATAGCTCTCCAAAACCTGGAAGTGAATAAAGAGAATAAACATCAATATGCACACGGAGACAAAAAAATTTATAACACATTCATAAGAAAGCATACTGAGATAGATATATAGATGGGTGGGTATTAACCAATGTTTCATGTCAGATAGCACAGTTTATCGGTTCACCAGAAAAAAATATTCAAACCATAGTCATAAACAGTTCAAGATGCCACTACAATACCAAACTAGTTAGATTCAAGCTTTCATTGTTAATGTTAGAATATTAGAATATTGATTGACTGTGAATATTGTATTTATTATAGCTTACATCTAGGCTTGTCAAGAAACCATCTCACGCAAAAGCTTAAGCTATTAGGTGAAGGGCCAAGAATAGTTTTATATCTAACACGCCCCCGCACGCGAAAGCCCCTTGGGCTTAAAGCGTGAACAAAGGATAGACCCACTTATACCACGTGCTGAAATTTCAATTTAATTGAGAAAGTGGAGGTGGAAGGATTCGATCTCCTGACCATTTATTCAAAGAAGCTCTGATACCATGTCATGAACCGATTCAACCTAAAAGCTTAAGCTCTTAGGTGAAGGGCCAAAAATAGTTTTATATCAAACAGTTAAGCATGGAATTTACAGTACTAAGTTTGTTTTTATCCCTTATCAAATGCATTCTCCCAGTGGGATTTTAACAATCTAGAATCCATGCATCAAGCACATGTACTTTTGGACTGCATTGACAACAATAAGCTCAAGTCAAGTTAATCAATGTAGACAAGGAACAAAATCAACAATAAATTATGGGGAAAACTCACCAGAGCAGCAAGCTCTGTTGCCAGACATTTTCTAGCTCTTTCAACATATTCACGTGCTTCATCATACTGGCAATAAATTGAGACCAGCATGAGTAAAAGTTGCAGAGAAAGAAAAATCAAGTGTAGTGGATATATTTCAAACAAACAAAATACCTTTCCTCTACGAACTAATAAAACAGCCCTGAAGAAAGTACCGTTACTGCTTCCATCACCACTGGAAGCAGTATTCCCTAAACCTCTAAGTTTGGTTTCATCACCATCATCTAATCGAGATACATATTCTGCCATTTGGTCCCATTCTCCCATGTTCCAAGCAGCATGAGCAGCCTAGCACAACCACATTAGCAATATATGCATGGGCAATGAAAAATCACCTTAATAAATAAAATAAGAGTACAAAACCAACCATAGGTGCCATTTCTAAACGAGCGGCAGGTTCAGCGGGGGTCCAATATTCTTTACAAAGGTTATTCAGCTCATCCCATCGAGCCAATGCAGCAAGGCATCTCATCCGGCCTGAAAAGAAAGCTCCAGGCTGACACATTTTCATATAAAATTCTCAACCAAAAAAGAAAAAAAAAAAAGTAAGCCGAAACAGCGAGGCAGTTGCAGGAATTCCAAAGCATACAAGCACATACAAGTAAACACAGTCTGCCAATACTCTAGATATTTGCCAATTAAAGACTTCAATTTATTTCAAGTTTCAACATACCCTACCCTAATTGTTATCTAGATTCCATAAGTATTGCAGTATCCCCGAATCCATACCAGACTATGTTCAGTATCATATCTTAAACTGCATTACTGCAAGCATGGAGCAAATTCCCTTTTTTTTTTTTTTTAAAAAAAAAAAAAAAAAAAAANAAAAAAAAAAGAAAGAGAGAGAGTGACAGAGGAAGTTAAAATCATCATCACAGACCTAAAGTCGCATCCAAGACAAGATGAGGACTCGTTGCTTGAGATGCCTTTGTGGTATAAGCCTTGAGGGCATCATCCCAACGCTGCAGTTTCTCATACCTAAAGGATTGCTAGCTACCGTAAGTCTGTTATCTTTTCAAGAGTCCCCAAAAGATAAAAACCAAAATTCAAATATGCAAAACAAGCATCCATGAATATAAACATCAGAAGTTAAGCAATACCATGACTCCTTCAGTTGAAAATCTAAATGCTGCTGGGCATATGTCAATATTCCAACTGCAGCCTAGAAAAGAAATGTTACAGTGAAATACAACCCACCATCTAAAGCCGAGAAAACAAAGTCAACTTTAAAAGAGCAACAGCCAGATGATAAACTAGATCAGAAGTTAATATCTTGAAACCAAACCTCATGTTGATGTAATTGATTGTTTATATGAATAAGAGCTTCAACTACAGCAACTGGGTTAGCATCCATTTTCTTAGAACGTGCTCCTTCAAATTCCATTTCTTTGTAGTGTAAGGCCTTCGCAAAAGCACGACACTTTATGTGGTATAGAGGGCAAACACAATAAACAGATGAGAGTAAGTTAGGATAAGCATCACATATGACAAGGTTAAAGGCTGTTTAACAAGCATCACATATGTTGTAAAAGCATACATATGCCACATGTAGACACACAAAGAAGAGAAATAAGAAATGAACCTTTTCAGCAAGGGCACCAAGGAGCCGAATGTCTATAGGGAGAGGTTTCTCATCATGTTCCATGAACTCTGCCTTCAGATTCAATTTGCAAAAACAAAAGAGGGAAACTTTCAAAGGCAGTAGAAGAAAAGAGGCCATTAACAAAGCAACAAAAATAAGCAAAGGCAAAACTATAAAAATAAATAATAAAAAAGGAGCAAAGAGCTCTCCAATCCTTTCACGTGTCTACAAAAGAAACTCCCAGAAACAAACCAAGTATGGAGCACCAAAGGGCCATAAAAGAAATCTAGTCGCATGGCAAGACTAACAGTTTTTTTTTTTTTTTTTCAAATTAGCACATGCCGTTGCTGTAATGCACATCAACTAAAACACCATCTGAATGTTCTAGAAATGCTCCAAGTTCAAATGCATTAAAGTAGCATATCTTCGGACTAAACTCTTCACTCTTGGGATCCCTAGCTAGATGTACCCAAAGATTAATCTTTAGGAAGCAAACACGAAAAGAGATGCCATAGTTCACAAGCATATCTTTAATATATTCACCATACCAAGTTAAGCAGCGTTGCCAAAATTTCCGGAGGAATATTTGGAGATGAAAAGGCCATCTCTAGATTTCGAACCAATTGTTTCTGGCTAGTCTCATTTAACTGCGCCCAACAGCTGACAAATCCAGCAGCAAACAACTCACGTCCAACAAAAGGCTAGGAAAAAAAAAAAAATCAAAAGTGAAAATTTGGACAAGAAAACTAATACCACATTAATGATATCACCAGCTAATGAAACCTGCAATTGTGCGAGTGTAGCACAGGTTCGCAAGGATGGAGAAGGAGATTCTTTTAGAAGTTGAATGCTGAAATGCCTCATCCATTCTGCCCAATCTTCCTTTGTACTTCTCTGTGAAGCCTCCCCAGCTGTGCGTAATCGACCATCATTAACCTGTATGAAAGTTGTATAAGTTCCCAGCAGAAAATTATAGGAAAAAAGAAAAAAAAAAAAAAAAAA
>QAOA01008427.1:154971-209049 GCA_003255065.1 Cercis canadensis
AAAAAAAAAAAAAAAAAAAAAAAAAAAAAAAAAGAAACGGAAAAACCTTCAAAACACAAGCGAGGAAAACAATAGAGAAACTTAGTTCAAGCCACAAAGTGGGATCAAACCTATCAAACAAATGCATGTTCAGAAAATGATGGGGAAAAACTAAAGTTACATGTATCTCCTCAACGACCAACTATATGGACATACACATAAAGTGAAGGACACAAATAAGAGGTGTGAAAAGAAGGCAATGCGAAACCAATGAACCTATTATAAAATGTGGGTGACTAAAGGCTATATAAACATATAACAGTCAAACAGTAAAATAAACATCTCTAATATTGTTTAATAGTTCCATAATATTTAAGAGTATGTGTATAATTTATGAAATATCAAATACATTTATTTCTATTTATTTATCACTTATGAGTTACAAAAATAATTATTAAGAGAGTATAATATATATTTTCAGGAAAAAATTATTTATTTAGTATGTAGTAAATAACAACGAGAGGAATTCATTTCCCATCTCAGCTATGGCATGTCCACCAAATCACCGTGATTCAGATAGGCTGGTAAAAATCCTAATATATTTTTGAATAATTGACAATTATAAGTCTAGAATTATTTTGACTCTTATTAGTTAGTAGGAGTCCTGATTCCAGGTATAATTGTCTAATTAAAGAGTCTTGGGAAAGTTGATCTTGCAATTAGGGGTCTGTGTAGTAGAAAGCAGTCAAGAAATCAGTCAAAAGTTATTTAGTTAAGAATCCAGTCTGTGCTACAGTCTAAGGTATCTTTAAATAAGAGTTGCCTATACTTTCACCGGAGTTCAATAAGGTATTTTCAGTCCAGATATTATTTACTGACGGTTCCTCCAAATCTAGTTTTAGATTTATGATCTTCAGTTTTCCATCCAAGAAGGGAGACTCCTCCCACATATATAGCCCATCCATCCCCTTATTTTCCTTTTCATCTAACCCCATAAAATAAAATTATTTATATTCCTGGGCTGCATCAAGCTGCTGGTTTCCCAGTTTCCTGTCAAATTGTCTGGTTTAGCGTTGACTTTGAGGGGTTTATAGTAAGTCCTGTTTACAGTCCCAACCAGACTGGCTCACTGGCCAGTTCACCAGTTTTCTGGTTGAACAAGTTGGTCCAGTATGGTTTTCGAGACATTGATAACAAGTCCTACAGATTTTCAAATTATTAAGTGCTAGAAAAAACATCATGCTTGAATGGTTCAATCAAAGGAAGATTTTTGCTTTTTCCTATTAACATTAGATGTTTATCAGAAAGTTTCTTTTCCTTTTTTTGGGTGCAACAACCACCTAATAGGGACTAGACAGAGCAAAAATGAGACAGCACTGAAGACATGTATATCAAAAGCCACTAGGCATGCTCAGCTGTTATGTTGCTTTGTAGCACAAGGACAAAAGAGATATACCTGATGGCCTCTGAGTTGCCTTTGTACATCAGATCCATCTTCAAAAGGGTCAGTCTCCACATCACCTAAGGGATCACTAATGACCTCAACAGGAAGCCGTCGATTCAGTCTTTGAGTAGCTGTGCTACCAAGGATTAGTGGTTCACGTCTTTGTAAACGCCCTTCAATTTCCTCAAATTCTTTGTGCTGAAGTAACAAATTACTTACTCAGAAAATTTAGAAAAGAAGTTAATCACATATTAAACCAAAAAAGAAGTGAAAAATTAAATAAGGAAGATGTCAAGACCCTCAAGCGATATTTCACTAGCAGTTTGTGTATTGACGGAATAAAAATTGTGAAATCCTCGCCAAGGGCATGAGCTAGACAACAAAGTGCATCAACAGCATCATTTCGGAGCTCGTCATTTTTCCTGTAAATTATAAAATTTCAAATAATAAAGTCATCAACCAAGTGACAATTTTTTTTTTTTTTGGGGTGTTTAAAATAAGAAATGTTATTAAGGGAAGAAAAACAAGGAGTACAAAAACAGGGGAGAATAAGATAGCCTACAGGAAAGAAACAGCATAGTATATAACATAAAATTACTCAAAATCATCAATGAAATAAGTCACTAAAGAAGAATGAGATAGATAAAATGAAAGAAATAAGGAGAACAGTCAGCAAATTGAGGAATCCTGAACATTCTAAAATAACTTTATAAGTAGGCCTCACCACACAAACTATAAATCACATGAGAAGACAGGATCCATCCTTATCCAAGGAAGACAAAATTATAAGTAAGCTGTGGCTGCCTTTCACAAGTGGGAGTATCAGAAGAAAATATGAATATGTTCTACCCCCACCATGATAATTTTTCATTAACAGACTCTTAAACAAGGAAAATGTAAACATTCTTTTGGATAAAAGAACAACTTTCATTAGACGGAAAGAGAGTACAAAGGTAGAGGAGGGCAAGAAATCCTCCTTAAGCAAAAGAATACAGCAAAAAGGAAATAGAGACATTAAAATAAAATGGCTCTCCAGTCTCTAAGCAACGTAGTCAAGGAAATCCCCTTGAAGAATCTGAGTGTATGGCACCGAAGGGAGGCCAAGAGCACAACCCTATCCCACAGTTACTCTAGTGACAAATATTTGAAGGGTAATAACTCTGGAGTTTGCTGGATATGCAGAAGTACATTAGCTTACTGAAGCTTAACTACAAAATAACTTACTACTTGTTTTAAGACTTAGTCCTAGGAGACACTGCTAAGAGGAAAAGAGATGTCAAACACTATTGTCCTAGTAAAAGAAAAATTTACGCCAGAGTGTATATAAATAGTTTTTCTGAAGAAAATGCAACATTGAGAGTTTACAACTACAGGAGTAGCCCCACAGCCCAACTCACTATCTCCCTCCCACCCTCTCTCTCTCTCTCTCTACTAGTCTCTGGAAAATTTTCTAAAAAACCTTTTCTGCAACTAAATAGAAAAACAAAAAAATTTCCAGAAAACCTGGAAAATTTTCTTCAACTAAATGTGCCATTGACATCTTTACTTACATAATCCACTGAAAAATTAGAGGCTTTTAGTTTCCAATTTGCTCTGATCATGAATTTCTTTATAATCATTAATGACTGCAATTATATTCTGTTTAAAAATCAAGCAAAAAGCATTATGGAGCAATTTGTTCTGTTACATACATTATTTGAAATTACAGAATTTAAGGACTCACCCATCCAAAATTAGCTTCAAGTGATGCACAAGAGAAGATATATGACCAGTGACCTGATGATAAAAGACAAAAAGATCAATGACAGTAGAAAAATCAGGACCAAACCATAAAAGAAAAGGTATCACATTGTCTAGCATAAACAAATTTAGAATTTGAAAGCTTACTATTAATAGAAGCAAAGTAACTAACCTGGACACGAGGAATCAATTTTGTCAAAGTATTAATTGCAGCACGTCTTATGTCTACCGAAGCATCCACTTTAAACAAGCGTATAAGAGCAGGAAGAAGTAGATGCATATGTTCATCCAAGGTCCCTACATAACAAAAAGTAAAAAATTAATGTTTGTACAGATTTCTTTTTTATAACAAATTTTGCGAAGTAAATTAATCTGCTATTATCCGCAATAAACCCAAAGAATAAAACCAACTAACTATTTTCATAATCTGATTTTTCACTATAAAATAAAATGGTCATTGATGAGATACACAAAGTCCTCGTTGGTTCATGCATTGTGCGACCACACTTGATAAATTATATGGAATAGAAGTACAGACAAGATACTGGAGGAAAGAGTACTAACCACCAAACACTTCTAGAGTTTTGAGAATATCAAGAACATAGGTGTAATCATTGCACCGTTCTGCATCACTCAGGACTTGAATACAACCCGGCAGAATAACAGGAAGATATGTTCTGAATTCATCATTTAGAGCCAAGCATAGTTGTTCCACCAGGTGGAGAACCTGAGACAAAAAGTTATTTCAAGAAAATAAATGAATTATCATTTAAAAAAAAGATAATAAAATATCTTCCTTATTCTTCCGACAATGGAAAAGCAGCCACACTTACTGGATAGCCAAGTGTAGGATGAGAAGGAGCTGGAAGAGTAAAGGACGACCACAATTCTGATATTAGAGAAAGCAACTCTTGCAAATATTTTCGAATATGCTGTACAACCACATCAAACTTGAGGCATAAGCATTATAGCTGATAATGACCAAACAAAATTTGACATATTTTTAGGACATTATAATGTACCTGGCGCACAATAGACACCAGAGTTCCAAGCTTCCATGTTATAACGTCCTTTAGATTATCTTCACACGTACGAACAGTATGGAAGAGATCAGGCAAAACCTACAAGAACAGAAATGCAAAAGCCATGGTACAATGAAGGAATATTAACTCTGCCACCCAAACTAGATTTTGATGTCAGAAAATAAATTCAAACGGCATAGATCACTGAGGCATGGAAGGTAAAAAGTAGCAGCACCCATTACAAATATAAGGTTAAGAACTAACCTTTGGTAGGTATGGAACACAGCCAAGTCCCATTGTCTAGCCTCACAGACAAGAATTACAATTAATTAGCATTAAACATCATTAATATAATGAAGAACTGTAGTAAATATTTAAAGACATAATCTTAATAAGAAAGACAACACTTGATTATCTTTCACCTGTGTCAGAAAATTTGCATCTAAATGAGGAATCAACACCAAGAAGTTCATTTTTACAGACATAACTAAAAGAGTTTGTTGGCGTGGAGCAAGGAATGATTTTGGTTGGGGTTACCCATTTTATAATGGAGAAAGCAGGAATTCTTCACAACAAGGATAAGTGTATCAATGAGAATAACAGATCTCTTCAAGAATCTGATTGCTTTTACATGCATCTTGTTGCAGTTTATAATTTCAGGGCTTCATCAGTATTTTGTTTTCCACTTATATTGTTCTAAGGAAGTCCTATTGCATGTGTCTTGTGCGTTACAGTTGCTCTTCCATCACAATTTTATTTAGAAACTTGTCGGGAGGCAGGAGGGATGTAAACTAAAAAGAACAAAAACAACACCTCATTCATACTTACGTACCTTGAATATGTACATGAGAGACCGAACCACTTTCAGGTGGTAACTAGCAAGTGATGGATCCCTCAATATACGCATGAGAGAATTAATTGCAACCTGAAATCATAACATAATAGAATTAAAATGGAAAACCATACATCAAAATATTACAAAGTGATGTTAATATTCTACCGTGGAGTAGTAGTCATCCGATGATGCAAAAGAAGGCCACAGGTCTGTGGGAAATTCATCCACAGATTGAATATGTTGACCTGACTCACCCGCAGGACGGGTAACTTCTCCATGAGGCCCTGGCAAGCTTTGTTGATTTCGTTTATGCACGTGAGGATCCAGAGCACCCATAATCCCAAGAACCTGGAAGAACCCAAAAATAATGTAATTACAAGTTTATGCCGGAAGGAAAAATAATTGTTTACTCAATTCTTACTTTACCTTTAATACTTCACGTCTCGTGGACCACACCAATTCACCATTCAGTAATTTTAACAGCAAGCCAAGTAACTGTGGATACTCATTGTATGGAGTTATAACATACCTGTCAAAATAGTACAACAAATTTGACCTTCATTATACAGTACAAGTTGAACCTATGATTTAAATATCTAATTCAAACATACCAAATAAAGATCCTCTCATAGTCCACAATTTGACAATCTTGAATATAGAATATCATACATCAATTCACCACTTTCAACATTTTACAATCAATGTAAAATATCCCAAAAATAATCGTAAAGATGCACAAAAATGTACTTTTTTTTGTACATATACTGAAATATGTACATACCCAGTGCTTTGTACAACTTGACCTAGTGTAGCAACAGCTACTTCGCGTTTGGAGACAGCTGCTCCATCCAATAAAGCTTCAACTATTAAAGGCATAAGTTCAGGAATGTATTGCCTCATTGCAAAACCACCCTAAACAGAATCACAACCCAAATACCTAAGTTAATAAAATATGTAAAACCAAACAAACCAAACGAGAGAAATATACTTACAACTCTGGCAAGATCCCCCACAGTCACAAGAACTCCACTAATAATTCCAGTATTGGCATTGAGATCATTAAGTCTCGCCACAAGTGCCTGATATAAACAGGAATTCACTAAGAAGGAATAAAATGAAATAAAACAAGAAATATATGTTTATTAAACCCCATAGCTAGTTAAACCTTATGGATTGGAGCAATATACGGAAGTATTAGCCGTTCACAATTCCTTATCAAACAACCAAGTAACTTTGCACTTTCTTCCTTGCATTTGCTATCTGCACTGCTGACATAGCAAGAGGATCAATGCCCAATTCTACAAAGCCTCTTATAGAATTTTGAAAATACAAGCTCTTGATTCTACCAAAGCATCCCATAACCATGAATTATTCCACACATATGCTCTATCTACCAATAAAATGAACGTTAAAAATTACCTCTGCTCCAAGTATGTTAACAACTGTATAAGATGGCGACGAAGTGCTGGAAGAACATATGCAGGATTTTTTTCTGATAACCTTCCAGCCAAAGAAATTGCATACTCTCTAACATCAAAATCCTGCAACACTAAACTTTTTGATATTATGGCAAAAAAAACAAAAAACAGACTATTTAATATTAAAGGGATGTAAACAAGAAGTAGATCCAAGAATGGATTAAACAAAAATAAAATACTACACAAGTGTACAGGAGCACTTATTTTTCTTTCATTTGATAGCAAATCATAACCATAACTCTATCAGGAAAAGGTGGCAGCAAATCATAACCAAAACTAATCTCAACCCTCTAACAAGGAGTAAACACGTACTTGACAAACCCTACAAAAGACCCTTAAAGGTGTGTGCCACATTCTTCTGAATTCATAAGACATCTACTTCAGTATAACAGATAAAGGAAATTCTGAACATATCCAGCTCGCAGACTTGCAAGTAAAATAGAACAATCCTACACAACTACCAGAAGAAGAATCATTTAATCAAGCTTAATTTTTTTTAAGACACAGACACACAGCCACACAAACACAACAGGAAAACAAAAGAAAGATACAAAGGTCATTGCATCAGACATCCTCTGAATACAAGATGTGTTGTCCAAATAAGTAAAAGACCAAATGAAGCAGATGCCGTGTACATTCATTTCATTTCATTCCAGTTTTTCTTTCTTTTGGGTCTTTTTTTTCACAAGGGGAGGTGTAGGGGGGGAGCATTCTGCACCTACTAGTTGTACCTCATCATTCAAAGCAGCAAATACTGCACTCAAATTATCAGCCTGCACCAAATACTGGTCAAAACCTCTGTTTCCATGCAGAGAAGTAAAGATAGAATGGCGAACAGTAACATCAGCATCTGCAACAGCAGCAATCAGAAGCTTCTCCACAAGCTGTAGAAAGTCAAGAATCAGTTAGCAACAAAAGTGCCAAATAACTGTGCCATGCCATCATTGCATAAGAGCAAGATCTGAACATATAATAAAAAGATCCAAAGCCTGAGGACCGCAGTATGAAATAACTCACCTGCAACATAAAATTTAGTAAGAAGACACCTTCTGACAAAATTTTATCACAGATCATAACCAACATCCCTTAATCCTTTAAAAGAATAGGGTTGAAAAAAGCAAATCAAAGATCTAAAAGAGGACCAGATAAGTAAATTTCACAGTTCACAGTGTTGTCAAAAGGGACTCAGGCGAGATCTAGGCACCAAGGTGAGGTGCTCTAGAGGCTGATCACCTTTTTGGTAGCCGGCAGCAAGGGACCAAAAAAGCCAGAAAACTAAACAAAAAGTTGCTAGGTATGGATTTAAAGAAGATCAAATATGTTACTGAAGAAACAAAATGAAACAAAGACATGAAATATATTAAAATTAAAAGGTTATCAAGAATATATTCAAATTTTTTCTAGAGGTGTAACAATAAGCCAGTTCCATACTGTAGTCATAGATTTCTAGCATATATCACCACAACACACACAAACCTACTGGTAATGAGAAACAAAACAAAGGAAAGCAGCTGGTTCTCAGATAAAGATGAGTAAACCATTAAGAAGAAATGTAGAGGCGAATTCTTTTAATCTGGAGAAACAAAGAAAACAGGGAAAAACTACTAATTATAAACAACAGAAAATATTTGTAAAAGCCAAACCTCCTCAACAAGGCGGCGTCGCTTCCCTCCAGCTCGATTCAATCTGCTAGAACCAAAATGCGTACATGCTATACCAGAGAAAGAATTAGCAACTAATTTGCAGCAACACAGAGCAGCATCTCTTCGAGTGGCTCCATCTTCATCATCCAAATATACCACAACAGATTCTCTAGCAAACTCAAGTAGGTCATGACCCTATATCATCATAGTGTAAAATGGAGTTATACTCTCTGGTCATTTTCCAATGACTTCTTGCACATAAAAAAGAGGGGGTGACAAAGAAATATTTTAATAGTTAATTAGCAAATATCACTAGCACGCATTAGAGGAAATGTAGAAAAAGAACCTTGAAGTTAAAACGAGCAAGAGTCTGCAATGCAAGTTGGACAAGGGCAGAACCACTGAGCTCTGAGACTTGCTGTGCAGCATTCATCACAGTTCCTCTACCCATGCCTACTGCAGGCCTCCCCAGAGGATAGTGGGATTTAGAAAGAACCATAGATATGCAGTCAAGCAACCGCTCTTGAATGGTAGGCAGCAAAGATGGAATGCTGCAGTGGTAACAAATTACATAAAAAATCAAATTCCTTCTCAAACTAACCACAAAGAAGGTGGAAGAATTTGTTTTAAAACAACCCTGTACCTGCTACTTATATGCTCAAGGGTTTCCACAAGTACAGTTGAAAGACCAGCAGAAAACATAATATCAAGAAGACCACGAACATAAGGTTCCATAGCAGGCCCCATTGCTTTTGCAATACTCCCAACACAGGCTAAGGCCTCAAGTGAAGGTTTACTCCGCCGTGGAGCAATCTACAAACAAAAAGGTTTTAGCTGTCAGAAATTGTGCCCGTAAAATGTAGCAGAAGCAAATCAATCAAATCTGAAATCTACATAGAAAATGCAACGGGGATAAGAACATAAATTATGGCAGAAAACCATTATCAGACAGCAATCACTGCAACATACCGCCTCACGTAAGTGAGTAGTTATTGTCGGCAAATAATGGATGAGTTCCCCATCCAATGCTCCTGCCATCTCCCCAAGGGCAATGAACCCACTATCACGATCTTGAGGTATTTTCAGGACAGCAAGAATATGATTCATGCATATCTGCAAAAAGTTTCAACTTATGTACTCAAGTAAATATTTGAAGTACTATGAACATCTCCATCGTAAATGATTTTCCTCCCATCTATGAAAACATAAGTAATAAGGCAAAGTCAACATACTGTTAAGTAGTTAGTAACAAAACGATCACGCAGGAAATGTGCAATCCGAGGTAGCAATGAAGTTATGCTCAAGCGAACAAGCCGGTCCCGGTGCTCCAGGTATCTGAGAACAATATCGGCAACTTCTCTATATCTTGACATCATAAACTCACCAGTATTCCTGCCCAAACATAATTATTTCATATAAATAAATTAAGATGTGTATATTTTGTATCTAATTATTTCATTATAGCAAACTATTGGAGGGTCAAAACTCATTATGTGGAGTTTACTTTTCTTAGGACAACGGCACCCAATAGAATTAATATAAATGATTTGTTACAGATTTGTAGGCCTCACAAGGCTCTTTCTCCAAATGTTCGTGTTATGTGTTTTCACTTTTCAGAGATTGGAGACAAACAATCACCTTTTTCTACATTGTGAGGTTTCTTGGCAACTTCAAAATTGTCTGTTTGATATTTTTGATGAGCAGTGGGTTTGTCCTGTCGGTTTGATCACGAGGTTTTGGAAAAAGAAAAGGAGTGAAAGGCTATTTTTGCTGGGTTGTGGTGCTAATGGCTGGAGCGTAATGCCAGGGCCTTTGATCTTTACCTTTACATCTTTTAGGGGGGTAGAGTAGGTTTCTTGTCTTCTTGTTGGGTGTCTGTAAATGGTTTCTTTACAGGGGTCTCCTTAATGGATTAGCAGAGGGATTGGAGAGCTGTTTTGAGCTGACGTATTTTTCTGTTGTTTCACTTGTGCTGTTGTTTTGTCTGTTCTAGGAAGACCTCTTGCCCTCCTTCTTTGAACTTTTCTTTTATGTAAAAATATTATTTCATAATAGCAAAAAATATCCAACCGTTGTACCAACCACCAGAAAGTGTAAAAGTGTTATTGTCAGCATAGACAAATGTTGAATTTTTCTGATAACAGTATCAGTGCCAATGAGCACAATTTTAAAATCTCATCTTTTTCTCTTCTTTATTGTTTCTTGTGAAGTTTACGATGCTTTTTTAGTCCATTAAAGTAGACAATGTTAATATCACATATCAATTGGCACATCAAGAACACATTATACTTGGTTGATAATCGATCATTCCCATTCTAAATACCATATACGTGATGACCAAATCATTATTGGCTGATGATAACCAAATTCAAAGAGGTTGTCTAAGGTTCTTCAAGAGAAGCCAGGCAACAATAGATCCAAGTAATACGGAAGCCTAGTATAAATGCATGTCTAAGTATAGAAGCATAAAATAATTGTCACTGAAAAGACAGAATTTGTCAAGAATATTAGTGTGGAAAAGGACACAGTTTCTACTTATAAATGCAGATGTTGAAAATTCTATTAACCTCAAAAGCTCTCCAACTGCAAGCAGTGAGCCATGTATGCTGTGCACTGGGGCATTTTTAGCCAATCCATCTTGTGTTGCCTCAAACATCCGATAGTACCTGCCAACAAAAAGAAATTACAGGACTTGATATCAACTAGAAACATATAATGCAAGAAATAGTTAAAGCAAGGAATGCATGCCATGAGATTGAAGGATTCAAAAAGTCAACAAAGATAAGGTATCTTAAAGAAAGCATCATTGTACTTACTATAGCCAAAACCCTTTAAGAGTCCTGCTCTATCCCTAGACACTAACTTCACCGATATCAATTTGGGTTTATATGAGCATATAAAAATCCACTTTCTGCCATAACTTGTAAAAGAAAATATCAAATACATCAAATATATTCTGATAACTAGATAGCTCAGTCTGCATTCTCTTCTACCATCATAGACTATATATAAGACAAAGACAACCAAATGAAAGCAATGCCAAAATTTGTGGCACTTATAACTGCTGATTAAGTAGGACGCCACACAGCATGTGAGGCACTCTTTGCTTTTCTGAGTGTAACAGAGTCTCTAACCATCTATTCACACAAAGATTCGCACCATCATATAAACTGTTACTGGTTTACTCAGAAACAAAACTGGCAGGTTAGGCTTATATGACCATTGATTGAAGATATTTGTAAATCAACTGTGTCAAATAGAGATAGAAAATCTCAAAGGACATAGTCTATTTATTAGTCGCATTCCATCTCATTGGTTCAATGTATTTTTTAAGGCTATAGCATCAATGCACTTGGATGCTCTTACTAATATTCAACCAATCTCCAAAGCAAACTCTTTAGTGCAAACAGAAATTTATTATACTTCATTTTTGCCAACAATCCTTTCCATGTTAACAGAATTTGGTTGATTTCATATTTAGATTTAATGGAAAACATACTCTGCCAGCAAATATTAGAATCCAACTGGACCCTATCATAAGTAAAGAGAAGCAATAAACTACTCAGCAAGCTGCTAAAGAACAAGGACATCAGCTGTCACCAAAGACAACATATTCTCCCCACAACAACATTGCTATGGGATTTGTGCTAGATGTACATATTGACTATAATTTTATAGTGCTACACTCATAAAGTATGAACTAACCACTGGACACGCCAACGTGTCTCACGCTTTTCAATTACACGAAGGCAGGCGCGCAATGCCTCCACAGCCCGTTCACGAACTGGCAATGCTGGATCCCTCAACGCAACCCAGATAGCATCAACAAATTCAGGCACATGAACATTAAATACAGTTGAAGCATTTTCAGCCATTTCCTGCAATGAGAAAAATCAAATTATACTGTATATTCTTGGGAATGGGGAGATTCTCAAGGTGAGAGAGAGCAGGAAAACATAGCCAGACTTTGTCATGAGGAGAACTTACTCATGAATAAATCAGGGGGGGGAAAAATATTTTCAGACACAAAACAGAACCTCAAAAACCAATTACACAAATTTCTATGTGGTCTAGTTAATTGTGCAGCCAAATTCTTCTGTGCAACTGAAGGAAAAGTGGCACTTACTTTCAATATTAAGACAGCAGCAAATCTACGATACTCCACTCTATTCCCTCGAAGCCACTCCAGAGCAATTTTCACCTAAAGATTAGGGAAATCAGCAAATTCTGCTTAAAGAAAAGCATGTTTTATACCCAAAAAAAGAAATTGCACAAACCTGGCGTTCCACTTCATCTGCAGTCATTGCTCCACCTGCCCTGGCCAGGTGGCCCAGAACCCTACTAGCATGGACTAAAATTTCAGGATCACGCTTCGTATCAAACACAGTCCGCATGTAACTGGAAAATTTAGAGACTTTAGAGGCATTCTCTCCAAGTGCCACATCTATCAACTCATCAATAGCTCTTAGAGCTCCCACATTCTCAGCAACATCATTACTTTCTAGAAGATTAGAAATTCGATCATACAACTGATCCATAAAACGGGAAAATGCTTCACCGCTAAGGTCACGAGCTTCTTCCTC
The DNA here is from genome assembly GCA_003255065.1 of Cercis canadensis. Taxonomy (NCBI): domain Eukaryota; kingdom Viridiplantae; phylum Streptophyta; class Magnoliopsida; order Fabales; family Fabaceae; genus Cercis; species Cercis canadensis. The sequence goes on from QAOA01008427.1 coordinate 167,696, forward strand.
CAAATGTTTCTTCAAAGCCAGTGAAGCACCCTCCTGCACATATTGTGAAAGATTAACTCTCTTTCGTTCCATCATCAGAGTTCATCGACTACACTAAAAGAGAACTTTGTAACCACATAGTATTAGCTTTGCTTCAAGTATAACTACCATAATTTCTTAGACCAAATGGGAAAGTGAGGAAATTTGAAGGTACCTTGGGGTTACCACGAGTGCAGAGGTCAGCTAGGATCCGATTGAGAGCGTCGAAGCTTCCACCGCCAGGCCCGACGGAGCCAGGGCCACAGTAACGGTGGGACTGCGACGTGGTAGCCATTTGGCTAACCAGCCCTAAATTGCTAACTTGTCAGTGTATTCGAAAGATCTTCAGAACAATAGGAAGCACATTCAACGTGTACAATAATAGGCTACGAATGTGCCTAGAACGTCTAGTCTATTATTGTCTCTACTATTGTGGACTCTGAATTTGAAGGACATGGTTTAAGGTGCAGGAGTAACTAGCAAGACCCCCAACTACAAACCAACAAACAAGACGACGAGGGTCTTGGACTGGGATTGAGGGTCTGGGTCTCAAGGTTTTTCGTTTTTCCCCTTTTCCCTTTATTACACAACAATCACAGAGCTTTTTTTTTTTTTTTTTTTTTTTTTTTGTNGGTTTAAGGTGCAGGAGTAACTAGCAAGACCCCCAACTACAAACCAACAAACAAGACGACGAGGGTCTTGGACTGGGTTTGAGGGTCTGGGTCTCAAGGTTTTTCGTTTTTCCCCTTTTCCCTTTATTACACAACAATCACAGAGCTTTTTTTTTTTTTTTTTTTTTTTTTTGATTAGTATAATTGGGAAGAAAAATAAGAAACAATGAAATTTTTTGTTTCAACAATTTTTTTATTACTTGTGCGAAAAAAATTTATTCTGTTTTATTTGGTTTTTACATAGTGAAAGAACTTACCTGTCAATAAGCCCTCTCCTTAAAATTTGTACTATACAGAAAAAAAAAAAAAAAATCTATCTATTTTTCTTTTGTTGAGTAGCAAATCTATGTCTATATTATACTATAAAGACATTTGTTGACAATTTCTTATCATTAGTTTTTGTTTAAACTGTTTTTTTTTTTTCATGATATGCCATTCTCGAACCATTATTTTCTTTTGTGTTATGAAGATAAATCTTAAATGATTTATTTCCTAGTTGACTATAGTTTTTCCAAATAATGCGGTGACCAAATTCTACTAAAATGATTTTCCCTTTTTGCCATTCTTTTAAGTTAACTAAAGTTTTCTTTAGACTTTTAAATATTCATTACCGATGTTTCCTTTCCTTCTATGATCTCTTCAAATTCAATTACGAGACACACGAAATAAAAGGAAACCATTCTTTTTCTCTTTTCTTGAAATGAAACTTTATTACTACTGAATACTAATAGTGTCTCATAAAAAAGAAAAAAAAAATACTAATTGCGATAACATTAATGGGCTTTAATATATACCCTTTCTTATTGTCAATAGTCAAATTTTAACTCATGAGCCCAGACCAACATGTTCTGATCCCTCTCAGTGATCAGCCCAACCCAGCGCTAGTTCCTCGAGGAGCCTATTTCTTGTTATGCTTCACACGTGCTTCCTTGGCTCTGCATCGTTGAACCTCCACTCAAAGAAACTAGTTCTCTCTCTCTCTCAATAGCAACATGGCTCTCCTCCTCAAAACCTTGCCTTTGATAGCCCTCCGCGCGAAGCCATCCTTCTTTTTGCTCTGCAGCATTTCCACCTCCATCCCAAGAGCACTTTGCAAAGCCAGAACTGTTTCTTCTGTTTCTGCTTCCTTATCCCCTTCAATACAGCCACCTCCTTCTTCTGTTTCTGAAACACTCACATCCAATTCTAGACCACCGTTACCTCTCGAGGACTCTCTTCAATGGGTCACTAGGACTGCTTTTTGCGGTGAATTGTCTTCAAACGATGTGGGTAAAAGGGTTCAGCTTTGTGGGTGGGTTGCTCTTCACAGGGTCCATGGTGGCCTTACATTTCTTAATCTCAGAGACCATACTGGTATTGTTCAGGTACTCAATTGTTATTATAGTGGGTTTTCTCAATTTTCAGTTCTGCAGAAAGATTTTTCCTTGAAAAGAAATTAAATTCATGGACGAAATTAGTTGAATTACAACAAATCTCATAACATAAGCTTGCCAGCTTGTTCACCTCGCTCATATATCTCAAAGAAGCATTTCTTTTTTTATGAACAACTCTATGCACGTTATATGATATCTAGAATGATTGCTGCTAGTGTAGTTTCTGTTATTCCTACTGTACTATTGTATCTTCTAGTACTGTTCTGTTCCTGCGTCTGCTACTTCATTACTGTAATTATTTGTTTTGTACTGTGGTATGTGTGCTGATTAAGCTTGAATTCCAGGTTACGACCCTCCCAGACGAATTTCCTGATGCCCATTCCACTGTCAATGACCTCAGACTTGAGTATGTAGTTGCCATTGAAGGTGTTGTACGGTCTCGGCCAAATGAGTCAGTCAACAAGAAAATGAAAACTGGCTTCCTTGAGGTACGTATCATTATTTAAGCAGGCAATCGCTTTGCATAGATGAGAATGCTGTCTTCTTTAATGATTGATTCCTGTCTATCAACGTCTTATGTATATGTGTTTGCCAGGTAACTGCAGAGAGTGTTCAAATATTAAATGCTGTAAAATCAAAGTTACCATTCCTAGTTACTACAGCTGATGATGCAAAAGATACTCTTAAAGAAGAAATCCGTTTGAGGTAGTAGCGATGAAGTTGGATGATGCACTTAAATTTCTTAATTTTTATTTATGTTGGTTGCTGTCCATAAAAGTGTGGTTGTTATAGTGTCAAACTTGTCTGACTGGTTTGTTTTTTAATCTGGTGGGAAAATTGACTTCTCATTTTTTTAATGCGCTTGCATGAGTCATATGTTTGATGCCTTTCCTCTGATGCATTAGAGCTTGTGGCCTTTTTCTATTGATTTTATGGTCCATGTATTGCACATTTTGAAGTTGTGTGTAAAATGAATTTCATTTCTATTTTTTCCTTATTTTGTAGAAAAGAGAATCTTTTGAATGCCCTCTCATTTCTGTGTAATACCTCTTGTTCTCTATATTTATGCAAGTTTGTGGGTGCTCTATTGCTTATACTTGCTAAGTTGGCAGGTATCGGTGTCTTGATCTAAGGCGGCAGCAAATGAATTTCAACATATTGCTGAGGCATAAAGTGGTTAAACTCATTCGGAGATATCTAGAAGACATACATGGTTTTGTGGAGGTACTGTCCTGTGAGTTCATCATTTGAGGTTTATCTCTCTTTCTGTTTTTTGTTGCTTCCAGTTTGGTGTTTCCTATAATGTGTTTATCTTTAATTTTTTATGGTCATAAGGTAGATTGAAACTCCAATACTGTCTAGATCCACTCCAGAAGGTGCACGAGATTATTTGGTTCCTTCTAGAATTCAGGTATATACATAATTTTCAGCTCCTGATAGCCATATATTACACTTTTTCAGCCTTTGTCACTTAGGGTGGTAGTTAAAGACAATGGTCTCAAAATTCCCCAAGCATATCTTATATCTTAAATTATATGTGATTTCTGAGCTGAGTTGGATTCCTCCTAATGAATAAGAAGGGGATTCAGTTTGGGCAAACCTGGCCTCAGATCTCTGTGCACATTCTTGATTAACTTTACATGAATTTTGAAGCCAGGAACATTCTATGCCTTGCCCCAAAGTCCACAACTATTTAAACAAATGCTCATGGTCGCTGGTTTTGATAAATATTATCAAATAGCAAGGTAAGATTTTATTTTGTAAGCTGCTTGAGCCTTCAGCAACTTTATGTAGATAGGGAATATAGAATGTCTTTTTTTTTTTTTTTGGTGAGGTATATGGGGCTGAATGAAACAAAAATGATGACCAAGATTGTGATACAAGCATTACTTTATTTGTTGGCAGATGTTTTCGTGATGAAGATTTAAGAGCTGATAGACAACCTGAGTTCACGCAGCTTGATATGGAAATGGCTTTTACTCCTTTAGAGGACATTTTGACACTTAATGAAGATTTGATCAGAAAGGTGTTGTTTAATGTCTTAAATTCTTTTAGTCGTTTATTCCAAAGCCTTGGGAAAGGAGAAGTGTTATTTTGGGGTGATAACTAGAGTGATATCCTATCAAATCTTTTCAATACAGCTCTTTTAAGTACATGGTTTTAAGTAAAGCTAAACTTAAAATTTTATCATCTAACTATCTGGTGGGTGATAAGCTAAAGAGTCCGGGCAGCTGACAAACTGTTTGAGAGCACTGATTGCATGTTTGTAAAACTGCATTTTATGTCTGTTTTGAATAATACACTAATCTCGTAGAGTGTAAACAGAAATTGTTTGTTGCAGGTTTTTCTAGAAATTAAAGGGGTTGAGTTACCAAACCCATTTCCCAGGCTTACATATGCTGAAGCAATGAGCCGATATGGTTCTGACAGGCCAGATACCAGATTTGATCTCGAGTTAAAAGATGTAATGATCTTTTCTTTGAATTCTTCCGTTGAACTTTTGGAGTTTCTTATCACATACTGTAGTTGTAAATGATCATTTTATGTATGTTCATAATCCCTTGGACTGAATCATTGTTGTCTTGAGAGTTGTGATAAAGATTTTATTGGTGTGTTTGATCTATATCTCTATCTGATGTGATCAATCTGAAAGATAATTTTTCATTGGGCTGCAGGTATCTGACATATTCTTAGGGTCTTCCTTCAGGGTTTTCTCTGACACCTTGGAGAGTGGGGGAATTATCAAAGTGTTATGTGTACCTTCTGGTGCAAAACGTTACTCAAATTCAGCTCTTAAGAAAGGTGATATTTACAGTGAAGCACTCAAATCTGGAGCAAAGGGTTTACCTTTCCTTAAGGTTTTGGATAATGGTAAAGAGATAATCTTTTGAAATATTTATTTTGTGATGTTGAGAGACATTTTTGAAGTGTTCTGTCATTAATTCTATAAACCTTTTTGTTTTAGGGGAGATTGAGGGAATTCCTGCATTAGTATCAAGTATGGATCCTACAATTAAAGATAAATTTGTGAGGCAGTGCTCTTCAGGACTGGGTGATCTTATCCTATTTGCAGTGGGTAATCATGCATCAGTAAATAAAACTCTAGACCGCCTTAGAGTTTATGTAGCCCATGACCTAGGTTTGATTGACCATGTAAGTTAGTGATCTGGCTTTTGATTTAAAATAATAATAAGAAATTCACTTCTACTCTCTCCCTATCCCTTCCTCTGATACTGTTTGGTTGTTTATATCTGAGTTTTAGTGCAGGCATTCAATTCTATGGATCACTGATTTTCCAATGTTTGAGTGGAATGATTCAGAGAGTAGACTTGAGGTCTGTTATGTTTTTAATAACATCCAGCTGTGTATTTCTCTCCATAATGACATGCCTTGTTATGTAATTTTATTATTGTTCTTTGTCATTACAGTTCTATTTTCTGTTGTTTTTGCTTTTTCTTTAAATTTAGGTCATTGCATGAATTGGTAGATTTTCAATTATCAATTCATTCCCGATTCTTATTAACTCATAAAAGAAAGAGGGGGGGGTACTTTGAGTGTTTGATCTTGTGTGAATAAGATATTTTTGTCTTATATTGTATTAGGAAATGTTGGATATATGAGCTCTTATTTCTGGTCACATCTTTATCTTATCTCTGCCATTATGCTCAAAATTTTGGTTTACTGCAGGCTTTGCACCATCCTTTCACTGCCCCAAACCCCAAAGACATGAATGATCTTGCATCTGCCCGTGCCTTGGCTTATGACATGGTTTACAATGGGGTAGAGGTAAGTGATATTTTTTTCAATTAATTTCCTTTCTCTGATAAGCTGCTAGCTGGAAGATTTTACTGCTATTGTCTATATCATCATAACTTGTGGTATTACTTAATTTTAATATTCTGCCAGATTGGTGGGGGAAGTCTGAGAATTTATAAACGTGACATACAACAAAAGGTTTTGGAGATTGTTGGCATCTCAATGGAACAGGTTAGTAGATCAATAATGCAGTAAAAAAATAACTTGGTTTCTTTAGTCTACTTGTATACATCTGCATTTGATCTAGTGTGGATAACAAGTGTCTTTGTGCCAAAATTGTATGTTCCACCAATTTTTCTGTTATACAATCAAGGACTCGGTTCTCTCACGTATTGATAGATTACATTAAGAAAGCTGCTTATATATTGCTTTCTTTTTTTTTTTGGATCGAACCTTGAGGTTAGTGCCATAGAAGATCTTTGGGCCTTTCACTAACATGGATTATATATTATATTGTCTTTCAGGCTGAAACAAAGTTTGGTTATCTTCTTGAAGCCCTGGACATGGGGGCTCCACCACATGGTATGCAGCTTTTCTCATCTGCCAATAGTTTATACCGCAAACCTCCTTCCCTGTTGAGAAACCCAAAACAACTCTGGCTAGTGTAGCATTGAATCACTTGCAAGCATACATGATGCATAAGCACACTCATTTGTGAAAATATGGCCTTCAAAGAATACCTATAGCAGTGAGCTAAATGCAATCTGGACAAAAGAATAGTTTTTGCATAACGATAAAATTTCATTCTGGAGTCTTTTGGCCTGAGTTGTTCCATATTCTAAGAAAACATGCGAGTCAGAATAATTGAACCTAGGATTCTTGTGCTTGAGGATGAAGTTGAATATGAGGAACAAGCATAGAGAACAGAACTTGCATGGTTCATTCTTGTAACACAACACTCTGTTAGCTCTTCCAGTTCCTAGATTCATTTGTAATTCTTGTATATGAAATGCAGGGGGAATTGCTTATGGATTGGACAGATTGGCTATGTTGTTGGCGGGGGCTAATTCCATTAGGGATGTCATTGCTTTCCCCAAAACGACGACTGCTCAGTGTGCCCTCACAAGGGCTCCATCAGAGGTGGATCCCCAGCAGCTGAAAGATTTATCACTTACACAGTAAATTCTCGTTTGTTATACTTGTATTGATTGCTCTGTTATTATTGGGCATACTTAAAATTGTAATTAGTTTTGTCATATGCTAAGGAATAACCAATGTATATCTAGCAAGAGGAAATTTATCATCAGTTCAATGATCTACTTTCTGTAAGCCTGCAATATGGCACGATTCAAATTATGATCAATTCATTGGATGTTTTGCTCTCGTGTGATTAATTCCAGGTTTATCCAACCAAGTAAAATCTCCTAATTGCTTGCTTGCGAAAAATTACTTTCAAAGTTAGTGTAAAATTAATGTTTAGTGAATCAAATGATTTGATCAAATAAACCTTCTGTCATCTACAAACAAGCACCATTAACCTTTTGCTTAGATTGCATTTCAACCACACTTGCAAACAAGAAACGCAGTCAAATCGTGTTTTCCTTTTTAATCTAAATGGAATTCAATTGTGACATTAACCTATCTCATTTATACTTTGAGCATTTTTGCCCAGGCTGGTTGATGATGGAGCAATAGGCCCCGTGTTAGTTGAAGATCTCGTTAAATATATTTTCGATGCAGGGTGTTTATATGTATATTCTCCTTGAAAATAACTGGAGTAATACAACATTTGGGTCTTGGTGTGAACAAATTGTTTACATTGCATCCCAACGATTTAATTTAGTGGTAAGGACGCAATAAGTTTATTTAAAATTAGTTAAGGTTCGATTTTTTTTTATAAAATTCTTTAGAATGCACTAGGTCGATACGAGAGGTTCATCCTTAATATCACTCAAATGGAGACTTAATCTTAGTCGTGAAAGTTAACTTGAGAATACATTTACCATTAAAATAAAATAAAAAAATTTGTTGTTAAGATATGTTGCATCTGTGTTTCAGAGGTTACATGAAAGAATAAAGACTTGATAAATACCTAGGAAAATGTAATTGCGTAATCTTTTATAATTTCTTTTTAATTTTGTTTCTCTCAAAAATTAGTTATTTACATGCACAATATAGTTATGATTATAAAATACATTTGAAACTACATTTTCATTTGTGAATCCACAAACATACCACTAGCAAGACCTGGTAGTATTAAAATAACATATTCTTATTACCATCTTGTATACCCAAAAAATTATAAAATATAACTACATTTTCATATACATTTTGATCAGCAATGCTTCCAACTATATTGATTTAAGATAGAGCAAATAAATGCTAAACCTTAATCGAGAAATTATACAAATTTTACTAATATATCTTAGGCTCTCTTTTTGTTTTTTTGTTTCTTGTAAGTATTTTGCATAATTATTAGTTAAATGTTCATAAACTCATTATGTGAATTAAATGACCTTGGGAGGAAGTAAATTATTTTCATCAATATGGATTTAACTTTGATCCATTGACATTGTAAAATAATTTTACACAATCACCAAATCGTGTGTTGTCATATATGAAAAAAACATCATTTACTATAGGTAAATGATCTTAGTTATTTTAATAAAGGCTTATTAGTAGTTTTAGTCCATATGTTTTATTGATTCCTACGAGTCAATCTTTTATTTTTAAAAGTGAACGATTTAGTATATGTGTTTTATTGAGTTTGATAATTTTAGTCCTCCCGTTAATCAATCAAACAGTCAACTTAACGGCATGCTGATACAACACAAAAAAATTAACGGCATGCTTTGTTATAACAAGGACTAAATTTAAAAAGTTTCATGAGAATTTATGAAATGAATCCCAAGTCATTTGGTTGGTTTAAAGGTGTGGACTTTTGGACTATGCTTTGCTTGCATTTGCTGCTAAGTTTCTTTTGAACTCATTTCAACTAGGAAAATTGACAAGAAATGATAGTAAAAATTATAGATAGATTTGGATCTTATTTAAAAGAGAATAAAATGATAAAAAAAAAAAAAAAGATTAACCTAAGAGTGCTTGAGCATATTCACATTTGAAAATGATAAATGTGTGAAAATTATATAACATCGCATGCTTTTAAAATGAAGTTTACAAAATTTATTTGCATAGCGCTACGCATATATATGATTTTTATCTTTAATATGATGTGATGTAATTTTTGAATTTTAGTTGTGTATATATTTTAGTCGATAATTCAAACTCATAATCACATTCATACCTAATTAATGACTTATGTCCTTTGTTAATTGACTCTTCATATGTATCATGTGATTTGTGTGACAACCAAATTCGATAGTTTTTCCTAAAATTGTTCAAAATAAATTACAATTATTGGATCCATATTTAGAAAAAATATTTAAGATGGGTAATGATATAATAGGATGAAGTGATCAAACAAAGGAGGAAAAAAAAAATCTATTGAAGGTTGAATTTTATATTAATTAGAATATGTTTAATTTTTTTTTTGGTACATCAAAAGATCAAAGACTTAAATGCGGCTTTTTGACACAAATATTACATTGTGTAAAAGTATTTACCCAAATATTATAACTTTCAAACTATTTACACAAATATTACACTTTTTAAAAATTTAAAAATAAAAATAAAAAGATTTTCGAACACGTGGGACCCACCGGACACGCCGTGAGGCCCACGACGTGTCCCAATAAGCCAAAATTCGTCCATTGTTTCTTTATATACTCAATTTCCTTCTCAATACGCCAGCACTCAGTTTTTTCCACTGACACGGACTGCTTTTTCATTGACATGGGGTCCACAACTCTGGAACAATAGACGAATTTTGGCCTATTGGAACACGCCGTGAGGCCTACGGCGTGTCCGGTGGNTTCTCAACACGCCAGCACTTAGTTTTTTCCACTGACACGGACTGCTTTTTCACTGACATGGGGCCCACAACTCAGGAACAATAGACGAATTTTAGCCTATTGGAATACGCCGTGAGACCCACGGCGTGTCCTGTGGGTCTCACGTGTTTGAAAATCTTTTTATTTTTTTATTTTTGAATTTTTAAAAGGTGTAATATTTGTGTAAATAGTTTAAAAGTTGTAATAGTTAGGTAAATACTTTTGTAAAATATAATATTTGTGTTAAAAGACCCTTAAATGCACATATACTCTCAAACAGACGTGTATATATATATATATATATATTTATGATTTACATATTTATAATTCACGCACCCAACTATTGAGACAAAACCTAAATGACCAGCACGTCTAATTCTTATAACGAAGATTCGAGAAATTTTGGTGGGTAGCTTAACTAACAGCACGTCTAATTCTTACCAGTATTATCCAAACTCCATGCTTCTATAATCCTTTTGTTTCCTTTTAAAGTTTAAATATTCTAACCTTCAATTAGTAGTTCAGAATTACCGTTAATTTATTTATTTAAAAAATAAAAAAAGTTGAAAACAAAGATTCGATCTGACGACTGCAAAGCGCAAACGTAAGAATGAGATGATCATTGACATTGGAGGAGAATTGAATTGAATTGACGGTGAAAGGTTTTTTACTAATGGGACCCACGTAATCATAGCATGAGTTACATTATAGGATGACTTCGGGACCCACAATGGATGACCCTAGTCCTCGCTGGCCCAAAAGGAAGAATATTTTAGTGTTCAACGTTGGGCACCAGCTGTGTGATAGCTGGATATCCCGACAGGGCTGGCTTAGATCGTTCTGTAGCCAATCTGAATACATTATTACGTTACGTGCACACATTATGAATACGACAAAAAGCCCAACGTCGCTTTGCTGGCGATTTCCGTACGTGCGCACCTGAGGCTCAGTCTCCAGCTCATTTTTCATTTTCCCTCTTCCCTACCTTTTCTTCTTACTCATCCCCGACCACACATACTGCCTACCCGGAAGAAAAAGTGCTGGCCAAACACTCCCTCTTTTTTCATAAAGTATGTTCCAAAAATTACAAAATTTATTTTGTATTTTTTTGATTGATTGAAGAATTCATATATTATTTAATAGATTTTCATATATATGCACGTCATTTTACATATTAAGCCATGTCAATTATCAAAGTTGTCACATTGATAAGTAATCTCTAATCTACCGTGTCATGAGAGAATTATAACCTAAGCAAAATTATTAAAAAATAATTTTATAAAATAATTACGTAAATAAAATAATTTTAAAAAAATGTCACATTACTTTAAAATAGCATAATTTTATTTTAAAATAATATAACTTATTTTATTTGTGTTTCATAAATAAAATAATTAAAAATACACTATTTTAATAAATAATTTGTTAAAATATATTTTATTAGTTAATTTGCTTATAACTTGATGTGACAATTATCTTTAATAATGTTTTTGTATGATAAAGTCTTAATTAATATGTCGCATCAATTGGTAGCGTTTTATAACAAACAATGTGGATAAATATGATTAATTCATAAAAAAATATATTAACCCAATAAAAAAAAATTATCCTAAAACATATTCAAACCTTTGTAATAATTCGAGTCNCAATAAAAAACATATTCAAACCTTTGTAATAATTCGAGTCATCAATAAAAATGGTTTTGACAGATTTGATTTTCCATCACTAATTCCTAAATGCATTGGGGTCCGAAAGGAAAGTTCTAGAGAATATTGACTAACGTGTAGCTGAGCATATTGTGCATAATGAGCGTCACAAAATATTGTGGTGCAAGAAATTTGAAAATTAATAATTATTATAAGATTATCTATCCATAAGATAGAATTTTTCACCAACTAGCAGCCAACCAAAAATTAAAAGTGTTGCCAATTAGAATGATTCAATTTTTTGATGAGACAATTAAGGGAATTACGTGCACTTTGGACATACTTGCCAGCTGGAACCTAAAAAGAATGATAATAGAAGAAAACAACAAATCGAAAAATAGAAACATTTAAATAGAATAACACTGCAAGAAAACGAACAGCGCCGATGTTTATTTGTTGTAATTAGCAAGTAAATAAATTTATTAATATCTTACCATAACTAAAAGAAATTGAAAAAGTAGGGAAAGTTGGCTAAAACCCCAACTAAGTTACAGGCTGTCACATTCAGTTTCCCTACCCAACAATACACTCATCACTCCGCTGTCTTCTTTCAGGAAACTCTTTTATTTGCTCTCTCTTATAAGCGCAGCGAGCACTCCCTTCCTCTCACACACAACAATCTTAACGAAAAATCGCACTTCACCTGAAAACCCAAATGGATCCGTGCCAATATGTGCGGATCCTCGTCGGAAACTTGGCAATCAAATCGCCGGCGGCCTCTAGGCCTTCTTTCTCCGGCCAAGTACACCCTTCCAGTTCTCCATGCTTTTGTAAGATTAAACTCAAGGGCTTCGAATCTCCTCATTATCACTTAGCCACCGTCCCTTTAATTTCAGAAGACGCCGAGACCCACCATCAATCCGTCGCTGCTTGCTTCGATTTGAGCAAAGCCCAGATAGAGAAACTTCTCAAATCGTCAAAGAATCCTGTTTTGAAGGTTTCTGTTTACAGGGGTCGAAGAACAACGTCGTGTGGCTTCAACAACGCCAAGTTATTGGGGGAAATTTTGGTGTCGTTGGATCTGACTGTAGCAGAGTCTCGGGCATGTATGTTTCAGAACGGGTGGGTCAGACTGGGTGAGAAAAACAGGGGATCATCGGAGCAGGTATTGCACTTGACTGTCCGGGCTGAACCCGACCCGAGATTTGTGTTCCGGTTTGATGGTGAGCCAGAGTGTAGCCCCCAGGTGTTTCAAATTCAGGGGAACGTTAAACAGCCCGTTTTCACTTGCAAGCTCAGTTTCAGAAATCCCAGTGATCGAAATTTCGGATCTAGGTAGGTTAATTTCTTCAATTTTCTCCGCAAATTTTGTATTTTTTAATCAAAGACTCTGTTTTTCTCTTCTTTTATTGTCTTGGTGACCAATCAAGTCTTGTTTTTAACTCTACACAGGTCATCTTCGTTAGAGCCAAGCACTTCGAAAAGCTGGTTGCCCTCGTTGAAGTCTCAAAAGGATCAAGCAGCTAACAAAGAGCGAAAAGGGTGGTCCATTACAGTCCACGACTTGTCCGGGTCACCGGTAGCGGCTGCATCAATGGTCACACCGTTTGTCCCGTCGCCGGGGTCTCAGCGGGTCAGCCGGTCTAACCCGGGTGCGTGGCTCATTCTCCGACCGAGTGGGGATGGGACGTGGAAGCCCTGGGGCCGCCTTGAGGCGTGGCGAGAACAGAATGGCTCCAATTCGGTTGGGTACCGCTTCGAGGTCCTTCCGGCCACCGCCGAACCTGTGACGCTCGCCGGTTCCACAATCAGCTCCCAACATGGAGGAAAATTCACCATCGACGGTACCTCTGGTGTTACCCCAGTGAACAGTCCACACGGTAGCTGGGATTTGGGATCTGGATCAAAGTCCTGTTCTGGATCCGGATCAGATTTCGGGTTCGGGTTAGAGCATCAATTCTTGTACAAGGGGTTTGTGATGTCGTCGACGGTGGAGGGTGAGGGCAAGTGTAGCAAGCCGGAGGTCGAGGTCGGGGTGCAGCACGTGACTTGCACGGAGGATGCGGCAACTTTCGTGGCTCTGGCTGCAGCCATGGATTTGAGCATGGACGCTTGCAAGTTGTTCTCGGAGAAGCTCCGAAAGGAGCTGAGGCAGTAGAGTCAAGCAATTTTTACTGAGCAAAAAAAAAAAAAAAACAGACGACGCCTTGTCGTTTCGGTGTGGGTTAATTTGTCGTTTTGAGGGGCATTGAGTCGGTTGGGCTTTGGACTCGTTATTTTGTATTGCTTACAACTAACAACTTTCTGAAGGAAGAGAAAAAGAGTGTAAAAAAAATTGACGGCATAGAGTAGTGGCTAGTTTCTTTTTTTTTTTTTCAAATTTTTTTTTTCCTATGTACAGTGGAAATTGACATGGAAGGATCAGATTTTGTGTTATTTATTTGGCTTACCGATGAGGTTTTGTATTCTTTTATTCTTCTAAAGAGTTCGTATATTATTTTAATTTCTGTGCTATTATGGAGTTTAATGCCTTGAGAATCCAATGTCTTGGTTTAATTATCAAGTGTATGCAAAGTGTGAGGTGGCAGTGATTGTAATTCTAGCTGATTTGGCAGTACATCAGCTACATCTGATAAAATTAAAATAAGATGTTATATGTTGCACGGTTGCAATTGCCAGATTGTTTAAGAGAGTTTTACGTTTCGATAGGATTGATATATTTGATGAAGGCTTTTGAGTTTGTTTCACTACATCATAGCACACAACATAAATAAAGTAAAACTCAACATAGAAAAATAAAGGAAAAAACAAAAACTCATATATTAATAGTAGACGTTGAGAAATGCATCTCAAACTACAAGCTTTGTTAATTGTTTCAAATCTATATACCTAATAAGTTTCTATCAAACATGTTATATGAAAAGCTCAAATACAAATACCTTGTATGAAATGCAAGCAAATGAAGCTTAATATTATTTCTAGTTTATTATCTAGCACTTGAATAAAAAGATCATCGAGTGCCAAATACAATGTACTTCCAATTTGGTGCTTTCAGGTATAGAGGAGCAGTGGAAAACCAGTTTATTAAAAAAAAAGACTTATTACACACTACTTGTGAATGCCATATTATGGTACCAAATGAAAGTAGCTAAGCAAGCTAATGTCAGCGAAAACTTAAGATGGAATCCTACCTTTGCTAGAAGTAGAACCAAGCAACAACATAAACAAGAACAAAGAAGAAAAATTGACAGCAGCATATTGTGGAAAGCGGAAACAATGAGAAGAAAGAAAAACATAAGAAAGACCAAGAAAAAAATGACCTTATTTAACAATGAGAACAAATAAGAAAAACAATAGCAGTAGATAGTGGAAAGTCGAAATTAATTATACAGGTACAAATCTTCATATAAATATCCACTAAACTACATTTTTACCTTTAAACAGTTTCCCTTGACACATTTTGGTCAAGCAAAAAGATTCTGATAACTATGGTTTTGATATATAGAAACCAGGGTCAGAAGAAAAACTTAAAAGCTCTTTCAAGAACCCAATGGATGTCTTCAAGTAATTTTACTCTGCTGCAGTATCATCACCATTGTCTCCCTCAGTTTTGATGTCTGGCAACGTGTCCAGATCAGTTCGAACTTCTGTCACATCATTGTGGAAATGAGAATCAGAAGAATCAATGGCATCGTGTTCAATTGCATCTGAAGTTTCATTCTCAGAGGAAGAGTTTGTTGTTTCATCTGTTTCACCCGTTTGGGTGTCATCCTTGGACTTATCTTCCTCACTGGCATCACTGTTCTCCTTTATATCTGAATCTCTAGACTTATTCTCAGTTTCAGCTGTTTCATCCGTTTCAGTGTTAACCTTGGGCTTCTTATCCTGGGTGGCATCAATTTTCTCCTTCACATCTGAATCTCTATAATTATTTTCAGTTTCATTTGTTGCCACAGATTTTATTGTCTTTTCTAATTCACCAGCCCCCAAGTTAGAAGCTTCTCCTGCAGCTGCATCTACATTTTCAGTTCCAACAGAGATGGTAGAATTAGTATCAGACAGCTTTTCTTCAGAAACTTTGTTGCTGGTCTGCTCTAATCCCTCTGTCTGCACATTTTTTATATCTTCGGTTACCTTTGCATCCACTGTTGCATTTTGAGCATGGTCTGATTTAGATAATATCACCATTCTATTATTTTCAGAAGAACCTGAAGTGTCAGCACCAGTTCCTGTCGAGTTATAGCTTACATCAGTGATCCCTGTCAGGTTAGTGCTTGCTTCCAAGTGACCATCAGAGTTTGTTGCCGCAGTTGTATTCAAATTTGAGCTATCAGAAGGGTTTGACAAATTTCTGTTTTCACTCTCTTCACCAGCAGTTGTATTCAAAGAAGTCCCGTTTGTCAATTCACCTTCTTTAACCTTTAAATCTGAATCATTTTGATTCTTATTACTTTCCTCATTATAATTATGCTTGTTCTCTTGTTCTGTGATACTCGTATCTGAGTTTGCATCTGAATTGTCCAAACTTACCGTCTCAGTTTCAGTGCTAGTTGTCTGCGTATCATGAGCCACAGCACTGGAAGCATCATCTCCCTTGTAATTTTCCTCGCGTGCCTCATGAGTATTTTGGTTTTCATTATGACCCTCCTTTTCTTCATCCTCAGTATTTTCATTCTCCTTCTCATCACCCTCCTCTTCTTTCTCTTTCTCTTCGTCCATGAACTCCTCATCGCGATCAGTTAGCACTTCTGATTTCTCTTGATCATTTTCATCTATCTCATCGTCTCCTCCACCTCTTCCTTCATCTTCTGTTTCTTCACTTCTGTTTTCATCTTCCTCTTGTTCTTCAGTTTTATGCTTGTTTTCTTCATCCCCTTGTTCTCCCACCTCATGCTTGTTTTCTTCTTCTCTTTCTTCTGTCTCGTGCTTGTTTTCTTCTTCTTCTTCTTGTTCTTCATGTTCATGCTTCCTTTCTTCATGCTCTTCAACAGTTCCATCTTCCTCTTCTTCCTCATGCTTTTCATTCTTACTGATTTCATCTTTACCAGGATGAAGGTCTTTCCTACCAAGTTTCAGAATTTCATCCGCAGTCTGCACTTTGGCTGATGCCTTTGCATCATTCTCAGCAAACTCCTTCTTCTTATCATGAGAGTGCTTAATTTGATAGATCAACCAGAAGCAAACACCAAGCAACAGAAAAATTTGCAGAATATGCTTAACCTTAACACCTTTGGATCTCTGGTTTCTACTTGGCAAGCGTTTGATCATGATTAACTTCCTTACAAGCCCCGGCTTTTATCTTCTCCAAATAGCTAAGGCAGGACACCTGCTTTGAATTGGAAATGCATTATTAAGGAACTAAGTGAGCTATGGTAAACAACGTAAAAATATCACTAATATTTGAAGAGAACTTAAAGGAAAATAAAAAATAACTAAATAAAGAAACTGTCCCTTCTTCCTAAATGCTTGCATCAACAAAACACCCATCAAACAACTAATCCCTTTTGATCCATGTCTCATTAAGTGGTTTTCAGAAAGCAATCCTCATTGCCAAAGAAAGAAATGCAAATGGCAAAAAGCATTGTATGGGATGGAATTGTTCTACAAAAAGGGGAAAAAGGGAGGGGGTGGGGGGAATGACCACAAGATGCACCATTTTTGCAGAGAAAATAAAGGTGTGTCAATGAACTTGTTCCAAAAAGCGAATATCAGAAACATTTGAATTCATATATGCTTTTTTTCAGGGGCATTTTCAAATTCAAAATTAATTTGAGAAACCAAAAACACAAAAGAGTAGAAAACAGTATCCAACAAAACCAAGCTAAACAATACACTTGGGTTGTGTTTGGATGGGGTATTTGACAAATTCTTGTGAATTTCAAATACATGTAATTAAAATGCAGCATTTCAAATATATGAATTTATAAAATACCTTGTTTGGATACATTCTATTATAAAAAGAGTAATTTAACAACAAAATTCAAAACATTATGTTAGAGTTCATTTATTTTTCTCTTTTTGTTCTCTCTTGACTTATTTTGACACAGTAACCGGATCCATCTTTGACCCCTCAATTTTCATGCTATTCAAGACATCCAATGCCTCTGCTGCATTTCCATTCTGGTAAAACCCAGAAATCATAGCATTCCAAGAACCCACATCTCACACTGGCATTTCTAAAAACAATTTGTGAGCAACATCTAAAGCACCAAACTGTTAATTGTGACCGTTTAGAAGCACGGCAAGGAAAGAAGCGGCTGCGACGGTGCCATGACTTCCACTGCCGTGGGTCTGTTTCCTCGCCATGAACCAAACCGGCTCCTGCCGACTACCATAAGAATAAAACATATAACCTTGGTTGCTATCGGATTTGTTTTCTCATCCAATCCTCACTTGGTGGAAGAATTTAACAAAGAGTAATGTTTTACCACCAATTGTTAGTGATGGTGGTTTTGCAGTGAAATTCAAAAAATTGGTATTTCAGTTCCACCCAGACAAGCAATCGCAATCACCCAAGTCTGTCAAGGACAATGCTACTCTCTGATTCAAGCAGGTCTCTGAGGCCTACGAGGTGCTTTTGGCTGTTCGAAAACATGCTGACTACAATATACGGTTGCAAACTGGTAGCAGTGGCTATGGCAGAGGTATCGGGAGGGAGAGGTTTTTTGGGAGGAAGGGGGGGAGGGTGAGTTGGGTGGGGGTGTTGGGGGAGAAGGAGAGAGGACTGAGAGAGTGAATTTGAAATACACTATATTGAGACTTTGAAAGTCACTAAAAAAAATACACTGAAATTTTGAAATTAACTTGAAAAATTACACAAATAGAGTAATTCAAAATTAGGATTTCAAATACACTCTACGAATAACCCATCCAAACACACCCTTAATTATGTTTCATCCTCAACTTCCATGGCAACTGAAACTATAGTCTATAGTTGGATGCTATCAAACCAACATTCTTCTCAGATTCGGTTTATTTATTTCTAATTCTGGGACAGCAGCGCAGTTGAAGGGGAAAATGCATCTTCTGAGAAGTGGAAACAATATACCTTCCATTCTGTTATTTTCCTCTACGATTTTACCAGGAAAATCTACATATTTCGCAAAGACATGGGAAAAGCCAGTATTGGGGGAGGGGAGGGGGTTAAGGAAAACAAACCCCCAAATAAAAACCAGAAAGCACAAGCAAACCCTAGATAACCCTGAATCAAAAATCAGAATCCAACCCACAGCCTTCACGCCAATTTTTTTTCTAATTACAAAATGTACATCGTAGATCATCGAAAAAGACGAACTAAAAGCCCATATTTTGGGTAAAAATTCATTCTTCATCAGTGGCATGTTTGAAGTACCATATCGATTTTGAAACACAGAAAGAAGCAAACAGATATAAGGTCCTGTATGCATAAATATCCATAGTGAACCGAAAAATTAACTATTTAGAAGAGCTTCAGCAAACCCTTGTGCCATAAATTACCCAAACACACCCTTGTTCTACAAAGGAAGAAGAAAGGAAGCAAGTACCTGGACAAGCAGAGCAGGGGAAGCGAGTCAGCGTGCAATTACAAGTGAGAAAGTTGTAGTTGAGTGGGTAAGGCTAAAACAAAAATAGTAATTTTAGGATTTGGGTGTCAAAGTGTTTTCTTGGGAGTGATTAAGCAAGACAAAGCAAAAGTGGTTACTGGTGAGTAAGCAACGCGATCTTAAAGAACTAAACAAGGCAGCTGCATTGACCAGATTAGGAATATCAACCACACGCATACCCAAATCAACCATGCTTTCATTTATCTCTTCCTTTTTTTTTTTTCTTAAGTAAGACTTAGAAAGTANATCTCTTCCCTTTTTTTTTTTTTTCTTAAGTAAGACTTAGAAAGTAATGTCTCCATTTTTAGTGGGAAACTAACCTCCGCATGAGTTTTGGTATATCAACGAGGTTTATATTTTTGACATTATTTTAAAATTCGTGTTATATGAAATTCAATTTGTCAACTAAGACTCACCTATTAATTATTTGTATGTAATATTTGATGTTGAAAGAATTTTGTAATGAATATTATCTTAAATCATTAATTTGATTAATAATATAACAATATTGACTTGGATATAAAATCACCATATTATTTGAGGTAAAATGGTAATGACTTTTCAAGTGTTTGGGATTTAATTTATTTTTCCTTGTCATTTACATGGTAAAGAGAACCCACTAACTCAATCTCTTACTTTTCAAGTTTCAACCAAGTACTTTTTTCTCAACTAACATTTCATGTAGTCTTTCAAACACTTATTTCTTTTGTAATTCTTTTAAATTAAAAAGCGAAGTTTTTATGGCTAATATTGCTTTGTAATTACTAATTTCCATTACCCTTTGGAGGAGACAAAGATATATCTAGGCTGTAGCTGTTCTTGTCAACCAAAAAGGCACCAAATTGAAGGAATTTGTAGATGGTGAGGTAGGTCATGGTTAGATTAGATAGATCCAACATCAACATAAAACATATGACGTGCATAAATTCTTGTCTTCCCCCACCTTCATTTGTCCTTTTTCTAGCTCTTATTTATTTTTTCGCTTAGTACAAGAAAGGCCAACCTTATTGTTCTTGCTGTCTCCGACTTCGCATTGATGTATAATATTCCCTATTCTTGTCTTTTTGGGTAGCTTAATGATAAGTTCGTTTAAACCAATTTTTTTTGGAAATTAACTTGTCAATTAATGGGTTGGTAATCTCTAATGAAAATTATATGTTGTTATTCATACTTC
This sequence comes from Cercis canadensis, assembly GCA_003255065.1. Lineage (NCBI taxonomy): Eukaryota > Viridiplantae > Streptophyta > Magnoliopsida > Fabales > Fabaceae > Cercis > Cercis canadensis. The sequence goes on from QAOA01008427.1 coordinate 187,867, forward strand.
ATTACATGATAATACAGAATTTCAAATTTTTTTGGGTACTTTATGTAATATTAATATGTGTGGAATTTTTTGATGGGTTTTAGAAGACAAATGTGTGATCAGAGACTTCATGGATTGCAGTCCAAAATTCAGTCACTTCTGGGCCATGAAAATTTGACGACTAAGTTCTAAGTAGAGTTTGGGTATTAGAATGAAGAACATAAGCTTTGACCCGGCCCAGTCCACACTATGGTGGATTCACCTTTAGTGAGTGTTCAGAAAAGCAACTTCAATTATGATTTTGAACATTGTTATATCTGTAACTCAATTACACCCCTACAGAGGTAGGGAAGGAATAAATCTTTAGAACTTTGAAGCACTTAGAAAAATGGAAGCTTTAAAGACCAAGTTATCCTAGAGAAAAAGCTGTGGAGAATAGAAAACATATCTGCAGTCAGCTTCTTATTCTTTTAAACTTTTTCTGGTGAGAACACAGGAGGAAAACCTGTTCCTGAGAAAGCCTAAAGTGTGTCCAAAGCTTGGTATATTATAATAACCTTTTCTAATAGAATTAAAATACCTGCCTTGCCAATTTACCCTTCAATGTTCTCCTTGGTTTGCTTGTACCATTAAAGCTGGTTAATCTTTCTGCAGCTACTAAAATACAATGTGCTTTTTTTTTCACATTTAAAACAAAGGAACTTGCTCAATGTGATGTCCAAGTGACATTATGAGTATTTGAAAATTTTAACATTTAGTTACATTCTAATGAGAACTCTAACTAACCCAAATACTCTAAACTCTCAAGNTTTTCTGGTGAGAACACAGGAGGAAAAGCTGTTCCTGAGAAAGCCTAAAGTGTGTCCAAAGCTTGGTATATTATAATAACCTTTTCTAATAGAATTAAAATACCTGCCTTGCCAATTCACCCTTCAATGTTCTCCTTGGTTTGCTTGTACCATTAAAGCTGGTTAATCTTTCTGCAGCTACTAAAATACAATGTGCTTTTTCTTTCACATTTAAAACAAAGGAACTTGCTCAATGTGATGTCCAAGTGACATTATGAGTATTTGAAAATTTTAACATTTAGTTACATTCTAATGAGAACTCTAACTAACCCAAATACTCTAAACTCTCAAGATTCTGACAGCTAAACATTCCTTTGCTTCATTCTAAAGATATCCTTGATCGTTAAACAAAGGTTCCATGCAATACCTATATATAGTTTCTTCAATATATCAATTACATCTCTCACTGGTTCATATTCTTTGGCAGAATCAATGAACAAATTTTGCAGACTTATCCTCTTCATTGGCTTTCTTTCATGGAGTTTGTTTCAAATTTCAGTTGCCTCTATTGTTTCAACTGGGGACTTCAATGAGGACTTCTTTGTGATATGGTCTCCTACCCATGTAAACACATCAGCTGATGGACACACAAGAAGCTTGAAGTTGGATCAAGACTCTGGTACTAAGCAAAATTTCAATACAAATTTTAGCTATAATGTCAAAATTGAAAACTCGTTTCTTATGAGTTTGGATTATTGCAGGGTCTGGTTTTGCTTCAAACGACATGTTTTTATTTGGGCAAATTGACATGCAAATCAAACTAGTACCAGGGCATTCTGCAGGCACAGTCTTGGCCTATTATGTAAGCAACCATTTCCTGTTTCCTGTTTCCTGTTGTGTTATGTTTTATCTTTTGCAAATACAGACACAAAATACTTTGGTAATTCATGTTGCAGTTAACCTCTGATCAACCTAACCGTGATGAGATAGACTTCGAGTTTCTTGGCAACGTCACTGGCCAGCCATTCATTCTTCAAACAAATATTTTTGCTGATGGATTTGACAATAGAGAGGAAAGAATTTATCTGTGGTTTGATCCAACAAAAGACTTTCATACTTATTCTGTATTGTGGAATCTGTTTCAGATTGTGTAAGCAAAATTTCTCATTTACAAATCGTTTAAGATAATATTTATTTATTTTTAAACTTGCATGAAATAGTTTGAACTTCTAGGATGAGTACTTTCTCTAATGAATTTTAACCAATCGATATAAATTTAAAACCAATTTTGGTGCTTGCAGGTTCATGGTGGATTCGATTCCAATAAGAGTGTACAGAAACCATGCAGACAAGGGAGTGGCATTTCCTAGATGGCAGCCAATGAGTTTGAAAGTGACCCTGTGGAATGGTGATAGCTGGGCAACGAGAGGGGGCCATGATAAAATTGATTGGACAAAGGGTCCCTTTATAGCTTCATTTAGAGATTACAAGATTGATGCTTGTGTGTGGAAAGGGAACCCAAGGTTCTGTAGAGCAGCTAGTTCTACCAATTGGTGGAACAAATATACATTTAGCACACTAACATCCATACAAAAGAGGTGGTACAAATGGGTTAGGAAATACCACATGATTTATGACTATTGCAAAGACAATGAGAGGTTCCAAAACCAGCTTCCAAGGGAATGTTCTCTTCCTAAGTATTGATCAGATGAGAGGATTCTTGTTTCTTTTTTCATTTCTTTTTTTGTTTTTCCCACCTTTTGGTTTTAATTTCAGTTATCTTGGTACCCTTGTTCTTAACTTTGATATAAAGTTTAAAGCTTAGTTTGATTTACTAAAGCATCTCTAGCCTTTGAAGTAAAGCATTAATGTAGCCGAAATGTCTGGGTTGGCAGTCTAAAAAGGTTATCTTTTGCTTCTGTACACTGTAAAATGTTATTCTTTGTTAGTTATTAAAATCAAGTCTGATTCCAATTGACACCCCAAGGAAAAATGAAATAAATAAAAAAGATTGGAGGAGATTCAAATATGAGTAATGTTATTTATATATTTATTCAATTTTTATTTAAATTTAATTGAGTTATTTATGCAATTATGCAGAAATATGAAGGCAAAAATTGTGTTAGTGTCACCATTCAAAAGAATTATATATAATTATTTAATTTCCTAGAAATTCTCGTATAAATAACATGAACATGAGTGGCCGTATAGAACTGTCTATATTAGCTCCTACCGCGTCCACCGCCCTTTTTTTTTTTTTTTTTCAAAAGAAAATCCCTAGAGCCTGAAATAAGTTTAAATGTATTTTACATTCTTATAGTTTGGACAAATTTTAAATTACGTTCTTATAATTTTTTTTTTGGGTCTTTATAGTTTAAATTTTTTTTAATTGGGTTCTTATCGTCATCACTAGTTATAACTTATAACTCTATTAATTTAGTATTTACATAATAAACGACTTGTTTATGTGACAATAAAAAAAGTTGATATGATATCAAAATAGCACAAAAATTGCCACTTCACTATATTTTCTCTTGAATTTTGAAGTTGGTAAATATGATGAATTTGTACCACTTTGACACCATGCCAGTTTCTTTTATTGCCACATAGATAAATTATTTATCATGTGAACATTAAACTGACGAACTTATAACTAGGGTGACAACAAACACTCAATTAAAAAAATTTCAAACTATAAAGACTCAAAAAAAATTTAATTCAAAATTCATTCAAATTATATTAACCTACAATATATTTAAGGAGGTTTCTTAGATATTTTTAGTATTTATGTAGTATGTCATACTACATAGGAATAATCAATAAATGAATGACATGTGTACAAATTAACTATTTTTAAGTTTATTTAAAAAATTAAATAAATTATATTTTATATATAATAAAATATAAAAATTATGTATATTTGCTACATTAGTATAATATGACATACTTACGTAGTATCATAGAATCCCCGTATATTTAAACCTAAAAAATATATAATTGAAAACGATGGAGCCGAGACGAAGGCCCAAAATAGATAAGCCGATGATGAACCCTAGTTTTATTTTGTTAATTTTATTTTCTATATATATATATTTTGCTAGACCTTTTCCCTTGTTGCCTCGCTCCTTTTCTGAAACCAAAGACTCAGACGCAGAACACAGGGTCACATACATAGAGAGAGAGAGAGAGATGTCGCATAAAAGTAAAGAGCTTCTCCACTTGGAGCACAAGAAGAGCTCCATTTCATCGTTAGGTCTCTATATCTCTCCAATTCTGTCAACCAATGGAAATTGTCTTTCTACTGTTTCAATTCTCACTCTGTATTTTGCGTTTGTGTTGGCAGAATCCGCAGTTCTTGTTTGTAAAAAGGACTCAAGTTCTCAAACTAAGAAGTCGCCGCTGATAAACCCAGTTCCCCAAAGCCAACGTACTACCTCTAGCTTATCCAAAATTCTTCCTTTTTACCAGTTTTTAGTACTTATCAATACAGCTTTTCTAAATGTTTCAAATCTTTATTTTTTGGATTGAATTGTAATTACAAGCATAATAATTCAAATATTGTATCTGGGTTATATATGATATGGCTTTACAAGTGTTGATGATGGTGTTGCTGTATGTCGGATACCCAGTTAAAGCATCTGCTAGTAAGATGGAGAAGCAATATTAGAACACAGGACTTAAAATTGTTACCAATCATTGATGCACTTGAATTACGGTCTCTGTTTGGATTGTGTCACCGGTGATTGCAGACATTCTGCTCTGCCAGTGTAGTTTCCAGAAAGGGGTTGGAATTTGGAATCATGGCTCTTCTATTTCACTCTTTTAATCATTGAAAGGCCATTTCGTTTGATGCACATGACATGGTGGTATGTAGTATGTCTAAATTATGGTTCGAAGATTAGTTAAACATTAATATAAGGGGGGAAAAAAAGATTTTGTTGCTTTTTGCCCTGAGATTTTAGTATTTTACTGTCTAACTGGGTGTAGATTGCAAGATATAGTTGTTCTCAGGAGCACAGAAATATTTATTAATTTGATAGAGCTGAACTCTATGAACATGAAATTGGAAAAATGAATTAGCTTGATGATAAACTTTGTTAATTGGTGCAGTTTTTGGGAAAGTTAAGGACTTCCTAGGAGTGATGTCAGAAGCCAATAGACGGCTGGAGCTTGATGCAAAGGTTTCTTCCTTATTGGTTTTTTGATTGAAACCATAATTTCTACTATTTTGCAACCATTTCCTCCCCTTTTTTTTTTGGTCCTATTTTTTAACAGCTGTACATTGATAAAAATGGTAGGACAATCCTAAGAACTATGATATCGAAGAGCTAATTGGAAATGAATCTGACGTTATTGAAATGGTAATTCAGTACCCTATCTCTCTGTATTTCTTACTCGCGTTTACATTAATATTATGGCATTGAAACTAGTGGATCACACTATGAAGTTTTATGTGCATTTTTTTACAGGATTTGATGCTTGGTGTTGCTGATCTACATACACCTGAGGCTGTGGCTGCTGCTGAATCTGCGGTTTCCAATTGTCAGCCAGTGATTCCATTGTCATGTGATAGTAGTGAAACAGATTCAGATGAAAGTAGTGGTGATGAGGACAATGGGGATGGTGAAAGTAGTGAGGAAGTTGGTGATGGCAGTGACAATGATGGTAAAAGGTCATCCCCTCTTGTTAAAAGACCTATTTCTGGAAAAGGTAAACAAAAGGGAAACTGTCATTCGAAAAAACGTTCTAAAATAGTTGAGCTTTGATTAGCATCAAGGAAGTGCAAGATTAGAATCAAAATGCACTTTTACAACCAGGATTGGTAATTCCTTAATGATTTTGACTATGCTCAGAATAGATAGTGCAGTGAAGGATTTTTCTTATATATCAATGTATTTTGGGAATTGTTTTGGGGGCCTCTGGTGAGGTAAACAGCCGCATGGCTTGATTGTATTGTAAAATTATGTATGTGCTTCATTAAAATAGAATCTGCTCGCCCTTTTTTTTTTTTTTTTTTNNNTTTTTTTTTTTTTTTTCAAATAATTGTTGCATAGGTACATTTTGTGCTTTCTTGTCACTTTCTGTTTTTGCTCCCTCTTATTTTAAAAATTTAGATATGAATAACATTCAAAAAAGAAAAGAAAAGAAACAAAGAATTGCCAATAATTTGCCTGCAAGTCATTCCGGAATTACCATTCGGCTATACTTGTACTCCAAGATATACAATTAACAAAAAAAATTACATCAACAAGGTGGTCTTATAAATTTCACAGAAGCACTTGTGGAAGATGGTAGAAATCCAATTTCCTTTGCAGTAGTTGAAGATTGATCAGGCTCAAAATATCTGCCTACAGAAAATGGAGGTGGAAATGGTGGAGGAAGATTAGTCATACTTTCAAGCATGAGTACAACTGATGACATGGTGGGCCTGTCTTTGGGGTTTTCCTGAACACACAACAACCCAATATGGATCCATCTCAATGCCTCAAGGGGCAAGTTTTTACTAAGGCAGGGTCTACCAATTCCAGTCCTTTGCCTTCAATCCAGAGTCGCCATGCCTATTCAATCTCATAAGGGGTGAAATAAATAAATAAAAGTCAAAGAGTACACATTTTTAAAGCAGGCTTAAAATATAAACCAGCAAAATGTAGTGACAAGGATAAACTTAAATGGGAGAGAAGGCTTTGACCTTGCTCTGGATGGTGGAAGCCATTGTTCTTTTTCCCACTTATAATCTCCAGCATCAGAACACCAAAGCCGTAAACATATGACTTGATGGAAAATAATTCTTCTAAGACATATTCAGATGTCATATAACCACTACAGCAGGTAGAAAAAAAAGTATTTTAAAAAATATTATTGCACATTGCTACTTTTTCACACTTTGTCACACTGCCTAGTTGGTAGTATCTCAGCTATAGATTCAAAAGTGTAGAAGGGTTTAGTTAAATACATATTTTGCTATGTGTACCAATGTGACATTATCTTGAGTGTAGGTAGCAGTAGCATTACTCTTCTCTGTTCCCATTTGAAGGGTTTGATAGCATAATCTAAAAGGCTAGAAACTATGCTTAAAGGGACTAGTCTGTCAAAGGAAATGAACATTAGGAATTTTTACTCTGCTGTACATAGTCTGAAGAAGCTTTCTACAGCAAGCATCAAGTGATTTAGAGACAATGAGTCGTGAGAATTGAAGGTAATTACTATGTATCAACAACTCTCTTAGTGCTAGCTTCACTTTGATTACCACCAAAAATCCTAGCAGTCTCGAAGTCGGATATCTTTGGGTTCATCTCTTCATCTAGCAATACATTGCTTGCTTTTAGATCCCTATGAATAATCTTTAGCCACGAGTCCTCATGTAAATATAGAAGGCCTCTTGCAATTCCATTTATAATTTTCACCAGCTTAGGCCACTGTAGGTCTCTACGATTTGTTTGATCTGCCTTGCCAAGGTAAGAGTTGAAAGGACTCTTTTAGATAAGGTATCTCCTTCTTGATGTCAATAACACAGAAATACAAATGATAAGAGAAGGATAAAAAGAGCAAACCAAATAGGAAGGCGTCAAGGCTAGTGTTGGCCATGAACTCATAGACAAGAAGCTTTTCATTTTCCTCCAGGCAGCATCCCAAAAGCCTCACAAGATTTCTGTGTTGAAGTTTTGCAATTAACATCACCTCATTCTTGAACTCTTCAAGGCCTTGCCTTGATTTAAATGAAAGTCTTTTAACTGCTATCTCCTTCCCATTACTTAACTTCCCCTGTATGCACACCAGGGTTTCATAATCAAGAAAAAAAAAATAGTAAAACTATCTAATTGCCATAAATAAGCAATGTCAAATGATATAATTCAGGACATTGCTGTCACTGACAACTCTCGAGGATGGAATACTTCTAGTGTTTGCACTAAAGCCTTGAAAACAGGAGCAAACTATATGCATTTGTATTAAAAATTACTCAGAAGTAACAAAATTTGCACTAGAACCTTGAAAACGGCCCCAAATCCTCCTTCCCCAAGCTTATTTTTATCAGAGAAATAGTTTGTAGCAATATTAATGGTCTCAAGCTAAAATAATGCACTTCTCCACTGTTTCCCTCATCTGTTGCATTCTTTATTCACTCCTTCGAGTGTAAGGTTTTAGAATGCAAATTGTTTAGTAGAATTTCATCAGTTGTTTCTCTCCCTGAATTAAAAACCTGTGAGAAAGTTGTGGCAATTTAACAAATTTTAGTGATGATACAGAGTGTTAACCATTCCTACGTACCTCTTTGTCTTCTTTTACAACGGTAGTATAAATAATACGCAAAAACTAGTAGTGCTGCAGCAACTAAAGTTGGTATAAATGTGATCAGTGCTGGATTTAATCCCACCCCTGCTCTTGAAATAGCTGCATCAGAATTGGAATGAAACATCATGCTATTGACTTAGGACTAAGGATCAACCATTAAACATAAACTTCAGAACAAAATAGTGGAAAATGAGAGAAAGAAAATATATCTAACTTCTATTTGTGAGCATTAAATGATTACTACATGTTAGTTCCTCTTGTAAACATATTGATTAAATGGGTTCACCAAAAGAACAAGTTTTGTGTATTAGTGTCCTCAAAATTGCCAAATTGATTCACTTGCATTAGAAAGAGGCTGGAGTGGCGGCGCCAAAGCTTTCTCAAAGAACACATATGTCTCATATCTTATATTGCAACTTGGAGCCAATAAGCGCCACCCAACCTTCTCTTTGCAACACTTCTGTGCCTCTCCCATCAACTGCAACAAACAAGAGCTGCATGAACTACTATTTATATCTCTTGTGCACTTTACCAACCCATATATATTCTGAGATCCATCTTCCACTGGCGATTGCCCAGTTTTGAAAAGCATATTCGTTTTTAAGGCATCCCTTATTAGTGGATACATCAGAGCTGGTGAATAAATATCATGTTGATCCGCTAAAGTTCTGTTGTTGGTGTTCCTGATACTTGTCTTTTAAGACTATAAAAACTATGTTTTAACACTGAATTTCTACCTGCATTGTGAGCAAATCCCCATTAAACATGGTATTTAATCCATGAATTGGTGTTAACAGGTACCAAGATGTTTAATCAGAAATAATGAAGAAGTTGGAAGCAATCCATGAAGCAAATGGCAAGGAAACCAGTGTCATACAAAGTTTTCATGAGGACACGGGCAGGAACACGGCTGTGTTTCCCCCGTGTCTAACATCCAGAAGTTGATGCTCAAGTTTTTGGACAAACACGACCAAGACAAGAGAAGAACATGGTCGTGTTCTAGGCTGTGTCTGTTAGGCAGAGTGTTTAAATAGAGAACACGGACCATGTCTGAGGAACACGGCCAAGACAATATTAGACACGGCCATGTCTGGTCCCGTGTTCAATGACCAGGAAAGCACCTTAAGTGACACACCTAAGTCCTGAAGAGGAACACGACCGTGTCAGAGCCGTGTTCGAGCTATGTCTGATTAGAAGACCTAATTCCACAGAAGTATAAAGAGGAATCTGATGCATGGGATTGAGAGAGGCCGTACTTGGGAAGAAAAGGAGGAGAGGAGCTAGAGCACGAAGGGGAGCAATTGGGACTCGATCGACATCTAGTTTCTTTTCTTCTTCCTTTCTTATGTTGAATTTTATCTGCTTAATGTTATTAAATTCAGTCATGAGTAGCTAAACTCTTAGTGTTAGGGGTTTGATGTAATTCATTTGTAATAAGGTTTCAAGATTGAATGAACTTGTTTGAGTACAATTCTTCTTGTTGAATAGAATTTACTGGTATTAATGCATTTAAATGACTGGCCTCCATTTGAATAGTTAAAGATTCGTTTTGATGCTAGGAATAGTAAGATCCGAATGTGCTCTGTGAATTCTGTCATGAATTGAGTTAATCTAGGAATAGATAACTTAGTTTAGGTGGTCTTGAATTAATTCCCTAGAGCTTAATCACCTAGACTAGTTAATTGTGGCAAGGAATTGGACAATTCATTGGGATAGGGATGATTGTTTCACCAAGGAATTGGGTTCAATCACATTAGGGAAAGTAACCAACAACAAAGGAATTGTAACTGAAATACTTAGTTCAGTATTGATCTTGAGGTTACTTTGTCTATGAAGTAACCGCAATTGCAAACGAATGAAATCAACTCCTAACCTTCGCATTCTTATCATCAACCTCACAGTTAAATTGCTATTTAAAGTTGCTTACGTAATTGTTTGAGTTTTGCTATTTAGTTAATTACATTAGTCATTTTTAGGCTGTCTTCAATCTAAAGTGTTATTTCTTCCAAATAGAACTAGTATTGGAGAAATTGGTAGTTGTTTGTATTAATCCTTGAGGACGATACTCTACTCATTTATTACTACTTGTGTGACTCGGTACACTTGCCGGTAAAAGTCCATCAGTTCCACATTGAGTGCCCCTGGCAAAGTTTGCACCTCTCCAAAGAAGTTGTCTTTGGAATACCGAAGCATGCACTCATCTTACCAGATGATTGCACTTTTGGTAAATTCACATCTTTCTTTCATTTCTTGACTTGCAGTTCTGGTACAATTTTGGCATGTGGCACTGGTAACATCACCCCGGCAAAGGAAGAGGCCATAGAGGCTTCTAGAAGAACTATCATTGTAGAAGGTGTGGAGGGCAGCTTTAGAAGATAATGAATCCAAGAGAGAACTGAGATTGGATTGGAAATTTGAATCAGCTGTATTGTTGGATGGATCATGACAGGTATGGTAATTGTAGGTTGGCTGGGAATTATGGGGAATGATGAGCACAAAAATTGAGATTAAAACCAAAAGGAAAGCTCTGCAGTTTTGGGAGAGAAGCATGGTTCCTTCAGATTTCTGTGATTAATTTGCTAGAAGAAACTGAAACTTTTCTAAATGGAATGAAGGGAAGATGTGTCTCTTTCAACTCCATGGTGTCTTTAGAAAATGCTTAAATGTAATTATGTAATTGTTTATTGAATACAACTGTCTTTGATCTCGACCTTCTGCTTTAGCAAAAAACTATTATGAAGAAATCTAAATGGACCGTATTTCATATTTTATGTTACCTTTCTTTTGGCTTCAATGTTGCTTTATAAATACCTGCTTTACAGTATTTCATATTATCAAAAAACTATTATGAACAAATCTTATGTAACATCTTACGAACTGGGAAATTGGAACCAAATTGTCAACACCAATACGATAAAAACTAATGCAAATAGACCACCTAATCGAAGTACCTGTAGAATTTCCATTGCATATCTTTTTAAGAATCACTAAAGGTTATATTTAAAGATCCTGTCTCAAGGTATATATATAAAGAAAGAAATTAAAAACAATAACTTCAGCCTATAAGTCCATCTGTTATTGCTGTTAGTTAGGCTGCACAAATAAGTAAAATGATGTAATGAGAGATTTGGATAATTTGTAAGAGGTCTTATAATAAAACCTCTATTACTGTACCCTCATGTACCAAAAAAATTAAAGAACACAGCAAAAACTTATGGATGAGTAAGCTTCGGTGACAGTGCTTTGGTTAGAAAGAAGAATAATGCTATTTGTCTTTACACTGCCTCACATGTACTGATACAGAGAATGTGTAATATGCTAATGAGAAAAGGAAAAAACTTTGTTGTTAACTGATGCTGGTCCAGATGGACTTAATCTGTGAAGGTAGTTAAAGAGACCAAAGTGGAAACCCCGAAATTGATTTCCTTGCCAAATTGCCAGTTACTACAAAGAGGTAATTTAATCAAGTATTTTAGCTTAAGAGGTTATTTAATAATTTATATAGACATTCACAGAGGTCATTGGTGCAAGTATGAGAGAAACTTGAGTTGACTCGTTTAACATATTACAAGCATTGCGCAGGGTATTATGATTAAAACACCATTAAGAAAAAATCTAAATGGACCATGTTTCATATTTTATATTGCCTTTTCTTTTTGGCTGCAATTCTGTATTTCGAAAACCTGCTTCCTTTAAAATTTGAAGTCGTCAAAAGAGCAGAATGCATCAAACGCTCAATGAGACTTGGTTTGCATTCGGAAGTTTAAAGTAATGTTATGCCAACTAAGACTATGTGTCATCTCACAAGTACAGGGCAAAGATAGATGTAATAAATTTCAAGGAAAAAAGCCTATGTGTCATCTCACAAATACAAAACTATTGTTCAAAATTGAGAAGCAACCCTCATTAGTTAGCAGGGAGAGGGTGGTAGTATTAATTATGAAACTTTCTAGGTAAAGGCACTTGTGGAAGATGTTAGAAATCTAGTAAATTCACCAGTGGAAGATTGATCAGAAGCAAAAAATCTGCCTACAGTAAATGGAGGTGCAAATGGTGGAGGAAGACTTATGGTGCTTCCGAGCATGAGAACAACTGATGACATGGTGAGCCTATGATTGGGGTCATCCTGAACACACAACAAAGCAATATGGATCCATCTCAAAGCCTCATCTACTTGGAAACTGTTCCCTAACTCAGGGTCCAACAATTCCAATCCTTTGCCTTCACTCCATAGTCGCCACGCCTGTTAAATGTCATGTAGATTTGTTCACAATCAGAAAGAGTTATAATTTTATAAACAGAATCAGAAAATAGAAGAAACTGTAGACACAGAGAAAGTTACATGGGAGAGAAGGCTTTGAGCATGATCTGGGTGGTAGAAGCCATTGTTCTTTCTCCCACTTAAAATTTCAAGCATCAGAACACCAAAGCTGTAAACATCTAACTTGATGGAAAATAATCCCTCTAATGCATATTTTGGTGCCATATAGCCACTACAAGAATGGGGAAAAAATTCAGTTAGGTAAGCATGAACCAAGTCAGATGGCAATAGACTGAAATTTAGGATTTTCTTTCTTCCTTTCAAATCTTCAGAGTGGCTATTAGTATCATGTACACTAGAAACTAAGGCCAAGTGAACTAGCCTAACAAAGGAAAGATAACATAAGGAATTTTATCTATGTCTGAAGAAGCTTTCTAACTTATGCATCATGAGGATTTACAATGAGTGAAGAGAATTTGAAATACTTACTATGTACCAACAATTCTATCTGTGTTAGTTTCAATTTGATTGCCACCAAAAATCCTAGCAGTCCCAAAGTCTAATATCTTTGGGTTCATCTATTCATCTAGCAATACATTGCTCACTTTGATATCCTTATGGATAATCTTCAGTTGTGAATCCTCATGTAAATATATATGGCCTCTTGCGATTCCATTTGTAACTTTTGCTTGTTTAGTCCAATCTAGTTCTTTACGTATTGTTGGATAAGCCTTGCCAGATAAGAGTTGAAAGTATTCTTTCAGATAAGGAAACTCCTTTATAGTGTCAAAAACATATAGATATTCAGAATTTCAAATAATAAGAGAGAGAGAAAGAGCATACCAAACTGGAAGGCATCAAGGCTAGTGTTGGCCATGTACTCATAGACAAGAAGTTTTTCATTTTCCTCTAGGGCTCAGTTTGTTTTGATAGAAATGGTTTCCAAGAAAAATATTTTGGCCAAATAACTAAAAATTCTTAGGCCAAAATATTTTCTGTGAAAACTATTTCTATCAAAACAAACAGAGCATAAGCAGCATCCCAATAGCCTCACAAGATACCTGTGTTAGAGTTTTGCAATTAACATCACTTCATTCTTGAACTCTTCAAGTCCTTTCTTTGATTTGAATGAAAGCCTTTTAACTGCAATCTCCTTGCCATTTATCAACTTCCCCTGGATGTATGCCAGAGTTTCATAGTCAACAAAAATATATTAGGAAACGAGCTAGTTTACTATTTGAAATGATAATTATGCATTTCATGATACTGCAGTTCATTGAAATTTTATCTAAAATATGCAATAACATGTATGGTTTGGCAATTTATAGAACATGAAGACTTATGCTTCCTTTGGCAATAAGTTATCAGAATGATTGGCAGCAAGCAAATGTTCCCTATCTTCATTTTATTCACTAAAACCAAAGCTGTAAAATAAGTGATCCTCACTTGAGGGACAAATTAATTATTTTGCAATGCAACCTATAACATTATATTGATTTATATTCAGAAAGATCAGAAGTAATGGAAGTTTGCACTATATCCGTGAAAACGGGCCCAAATCCTCCTTCCCCGAGCTTACTTTCGTCAGAGAAATTGTTTGTTGCAACCAGAATGGTACTCAAACTAAAGTAATGCACTTCTCCACTGTTGTCCTCGTCTGTTGCATTAGTTCCACGCTCCTTTAAGTGTTTGCTATTTGAAGAACTTTCCAAATTCTTTAATAGAATTTCACTACTTGTTTCTCCCGCTGAATCAAAAACTTGTTAGAAAATGTTATTACAAAAATGCATATTTTAGTAGAGACACACAGGTTTCATCATTGCTAGTTACCTCTTCGTCTTGTATTCTTCCGGTAACATGAATAATACACAAAACCCAGTAGAGCTGCAACAACTGTAGTTGGTATTACTGTGATGAGTACAAGTTTTGTGGTATTATTTCCTCCCTCCCCTGCTCTTTCTATAGTGCATCAGTATTAGGAGGAATATCAAACTATTCTTAAGGAAAAAGGATCAAACATCTGAACAAATTGTGAAGAAAAGGTGGAAGAAAAAAAATCTACCCTTGTTTGTGATTATTAATTGTTTAAAAAAAGTTAAAAATTAGTTAGGTACTCTCTCCACCAATTGTCCCTACCGCAGAGGAAGATGCCATAGAGGCTAATAGAAGTACTATCACTGTAAAAGCTGTTAAGGAAGCTTTAGAAGATAAAGAATCTAAGAGGGTAGTGAGATTGGACTGAAAAGTTGCATCCGCTGAAGCATTTAATGGATCGGAACAGAAAGCGTAATTAAAGGTTGGCTGGGAATTGTGAGCGCTAATGAGCCCAGAAATTGGAATTAAAATAAAAAAAGAAGAAACTCAGCAGTTTGAACTTGTTCATTCTGTAATGTGTGATACTAGTCTTCCCAACCAGTTGCTTCCTTGACAAGTATAACAAATATAAAAATATATTAATACAATAGTCTCTCTTTTTTTTTTTTTTTTTTTGCTATTCACCTAAACTTTGAAGAAGTCAAAAGAGAAGAATGCATCAAACGCTCTATGGGACTTAGTTGCAGTCAGAAAGAACCATAAAGAAAATGTTATGGTTGGTGGCTAATGTCAACAGAATGACATTTGACAATGAGATAAAGATGGAAACAACTGATCCTTTAACTATGTAAGCATAATTCTAATGAGACAACGCTGATTCTTGTTTGGGTTATAGTCTGGTTGTTATTTATTCAAAACACTCCTTTATATTGCAGAAAATGCAATTAACTATCAAATCAAACAGATTACTTGAGAGTTTGTGAGTGATTGACTTTGTAATTTTTGAGGTGGGATTTTAGAGCTAGCCAGTGGATGAAACGAATAACTTTGTGAAAGCCGCTGATAGTAACTGTTGTATCATCTGAGCAGTCCAACGCCATTATGAGCTGTGCGCCAGAAGGCAAAGCTTGTGTAGCAGTGCAAGTCTGCTGTGTATGAACAGAACGAATAGAATGTAACATGTTATGAGCTAGGAGGTTGGAGCCAAATTGTCAACACCAATACAAAAACTCAGTAATACAAAAAGACCATCAACCTGTGGTACGTGTAGAATTGTCATTGCCTGTCCTTTTAAGACCCATTGGAGGATATATTTAAAGATCATATCTCAATCTAAAAAAAAAGGGTAAGTGGTTTAATATATAGAGTTACAGAAGTTGACGACACTGATATTTGACTGCAGAATTGATATTGTTCTACATAAATTATATGCAATGCACTCATAAATTTCAACATCTATCACTAAAATCTAGCGAGGATATAGCTCAGTAATTGAAGCTTCATTAGCTGATTCAGGGTTTGGAATAGAATTGCTCCTTGGTTCACTTGATCCATATACACCTGAACTGCCTGATAAACTTCTACTATTCATAAAAAATGCCGGTTCTGAAGGTATTGGGAGAGTGAGAGAGAAGCTGTTAAGCATGAGTACTACAGTAGCCATGGTTGGCCTGTCAGCTATATTTTCTTGAACACAGAGTAAACCAATGTGTATACATCTCATCATTTCAGTTCGTGAACCATTATTTAATGTGGGATCTACAATATTTGAGGCTGTCCCCTCCCTCCAGTTTCTCCATGTCTGCAAGTATTTGATCAATTGCAGAAAATATTAGTTCACAGTGTATTACTTCTAGAATTTCATGTGGATATATTATACATAATCTTCTCATGCCATACTTCTAAAGAAATGGAAGATAAATAATAGAAAAAGAAAGGTAGACTTACACAGATTAGTAGATCCTCTACATTCTCCCCATGACAGATGCTAGTATTTTTGTGGCCACTAATAATCTCTAGAACCAATACGCCAAAGCTAAAGACATCTGACTTCACTGAGAAATGTCCATGCATTGCATACTCAGGTGCCATATATCCACTGCATATCATAATGAACAAGTGCAATCAATTTCAAATCTTACTAGCTCTTTTCAGAGTTATCTTCTAGTTTTTCTTGTTTTGTCAAACTATTAGTCTCTAAGACAAACAGGAAATTGAGAATAACCCCTACAGTAGCAAGCTCTAGCACATTCTATTACTTACTAGGTTCCAACAATTCTATTTGTATTGCCTTGAGTTTGATCGACAATAAATAGTCTAGCCATGCCAAAATCCGATATCTTGGGATTCATTTCTGCATCCAAGAGGATATTGCTTGCTTTGAGATCACGATGAATAATCCGTAGTCGAGAATCCTCATGAAGGTAGAGAAGGCCTCGAGCGATGCCTCCTATGATCATGTAGCGCATTTTCCAACCTAATTGTACACGCTTAGTTGGATCTACAGGTATACCCAAGCCAACATATAAACTTTCAAAGTACGTTTAAAACAAGTTTTAGTCATGCAACATAACTAAAATAATAGAGGAAGAGGAACACTCCAACTTAGATGACGTTCAAACCAACCAAATATGAAGTAATCAAGGCTTTTGTGAGGAACAAACTCATAGATCAGTAGCCTCTCGGTTCCTTCCAAACAGAAACCCAGTAGCCTTACTAAATTTCTGTGCTGAAGCTTGGCCACCAACATCACTTCATTCTTAAATTCCAAATCTCCTTGGCCAGAATCCCTGGACAATCTTTTGACAGCAATCTCTTGTCCATTGGGGAGCCTACCCTGCAAAATTTTCAGTCAAAATATATGAGAGTTGGATACAGTCAATTCTCGAGAATGAGGAGATATATATCTATTTCAATGTAACAGTGTTTTCTTACCATGTAAACAACCCCAAATCCACCTTGTCCAACCTTATTAAAATCAGCAAAGTTATTTGTAGCAACTTTTATAGAGTCCAAGTCAAATTGCAATGACTCAACAGTTGTAATATCATCATCAGCTTCAGCTTCTAATGAGAACAGGTTTAAACAAGAGTGAGATTGCAGCAGTTCGGTGAACTTGAAATAAACATTTTATAGATATAATCCCAATTTGAAAAGAACACAATGGCTATTGACTTAGTCTTCTTACTTTTTCCTGGTTGTGATTGAGTTACTCATCCTTACAATCATTGAAATATTTTGATACTGTTATCCAGTTAATGGTTAGCACTGAGAATAATCTGATAGAAGGGTTTACTTGAAATATTGCCTATCCTACCCCAATTCAGAAAGATTAATTTCCTTTATGGTCTTAAGTTGACTTCTGTCTCTATAAATTGCATTGCAATAATGTAGGTTTAACTTGGAAAACAACAGATCCTATAAATCAAATATAAATCATTGTTTAGACTTACTTTCAAATTTTGTCCTTGGCTTTCTGAGTCTTAAATAGATGCAGATGAAGATAAGCAGCAGAACAAAGGCAACAACTGGCAGAACAACGGCAATGACAGTTCGTGATGTGTTGCTCTTTCCTGTGAAAACCAGATTTCCAAGTTGAGCGAGAAGTTTCAGGGATTGAGGATAATGATATCGATAAGTCTCATAACTGGACAAAGAGAAAAGGCCACAGCAATCATGAATGTTGAGATTTGTAACCTTATAGATTCTGCAGGATCTTATCATTTTCCTTCAGATGGAGAAGGAAAAGAAAAAAGACAAAGGTGATATGTTCCAAGTTCAATTATTATTCTGTTTAAGTTGGATTATGTAGCGAAATGCAGGGTTATGTTTGGGAGGCTCACTTTCAACTTTTATATTATAAGCATAACATGACAATTACCTTCTGTGGACTTGCTACTGGTGGATGGAGGAGGAGGAGGAGGAGACACTTGTGGTGGTGGTGCATAAGCTGTAGGTTCAAAGAAGCGGTAGTTTTCATATCTAATATAACAACTGGCTCTGACAGCTCTACCACCAATCCTGCTATCACAACATAGTGGTATTTTTGAGATGGCCCCAACCAAGCAGTCATTGCATTCTTGCTCAGATAAATCAGGCGTACACTGCACAAGACCATATATAGTTTGGAAGCTTGGACCTGTTGCATTTGCTGCAGCAAACTTTCGAAGGGAGTCACCAGATGCAGCTCTGCTTCTTAGACCATCCAGCAAATTATTTAGAATTTGATTGAATTTATCCACCTCTGTTGCATTATCCTTGTTCGCCATATAGAAATCAGGTAAAGCTTCCATGACTCCAAATATTGAGCGGTTTGAGTAGCGTAGCATGCAGTTGTCATACCACCCAATTGCCTCCTTCTGATTTGGGCACAGCTGCGTGAGAAGCACTCTCGAATCATTGAGGCAACTACGGCACACATCTGGCTTAACATCTCCTCTGCACAGCCCAATTGTATTAACTTGATCAGAGTTTTGTCCATGAGAGAAATTATAGAAGCCATAGTCAATTTGTGTGTTGGAAGAAAGATTGGACAAAAGGGTATTGAGGTTGGTCTGATAGGTACTATTAGCTGTGTAATTACCTTTATCATTAATACAGTAGTGGTCTAGGAAGCTTGGCTGGGCAGTCGTTTGAGATATGAGTATGCCAAAGAAACAGATGAATGAAAGCAATCTTAAAGAGACCACATCCATTATTGCTGTTCTGTAGGAAAAAGATGTAACAAATGGAAGATTGAAACTTAAGAAATGGGCTGCTATTGATGAAGGCTGAATAAAAATTATGAATTTTCCATGTCCAATGTCTTCCAAGCACAGGTTGATTAGGTATGCAATCCTTTTTTATTAGATACCTTATTTGAAACGTTAGCTTTTTTAATTAATCAACTCATGGGAAAGAAATGATATTATTTCTTACTGGAATAAAAAAGGGAATGCCCCTTGTGTTTTTGCAGTTGGATGATTGGCCAGCGGCTTAGCTCTGATCAAATATTTGAAATATGAAAGGGCTGATTAAGACCGCAGTGGTTAAGGACAAGCCATGGAGATCCTTACCATGACTTCTTTATCATATTTCATCTATTGACTTGCATTGAATAAAAAATTCCAATGGTATAGCTTTGCACTCCAAAGCAAGCGTTAATCAACATTTTTGTTGCAAAAATGAGCTTTAAGCATACTTTTACTAATTCCTTCTTGTTTGTTTTCTTTGTACCACTTTAATATTCCAATTGCATTCAAGCTTCTTCGATGAGATGAAATATTTGAAACAAAAGACGTGGTTGATTGAGACCCAAGTGGTGGAGGCCAAACCGCGAACACCCATACAATAAATTTCTTGGATCATATTTGTACTCCTTATTTTCTATGCTGATGGTGTGTTGAATTTAAACACCAAAAATTACAATATATTTGTATCATATAATTAAGAACGTTCTTTATAAATATACAAGCCTTAATTTTTTTTTTTTTGGTAAACAAAAGTTTAGGATAAAGAGATGTTACTCTATTCCAAGGTCAGGACATATCACAGGTCTCAGCGATGACATATAATAGTATTTATGAATTGTCTACTAAAAGAAAATTGCTCGTAGTGAGATTCGAACCTAAGTTTTAAAATTGAAGTAATTTGATTCTTATAAACTGAATTAACCCTCGTTTGGCATACAGCAGCCTTAGTGAATCATAGAAATCTTGATTATCATCTACATATAAATAGCATATTAAATAGTAGATTTAAGCATAGGTTAATTAGGTACGCAATATGCAATCCGTTTTTCTTAGATACCTTATTTGAAACGTTTAGATTTTTGAATTAATCGACTCGTGGGAAGGTTATAATCATATTTCTTTGTGGATGAAAAAGGGAATGTACCTGTGTTATTGCAGCTGGATGATTGACCAACTCAGCTCTGATAAAATATTTGAAATGTAAAAGGGCAGTTGATTGAGACTGAAGTGGTTAAGGACAAGCCATTGAGACCCTAACCATGACTTCCTTTAAACTCTAATTCCACTTTAATAGTGCAATTGCATGCATTAAAACTTGTTGGATCAGAGACAAAAGACGTGTTTGATTGAGACCAAAGTGGACAAACTGCGAAAACCCTTACAATAAATTTCTTATTGAGGTGGATTTGCAAATACCAAATATTCAAATGGGCCGTGCATGCAAGGATGGTGATCTTCGGGGAAGCTGCTTAGTGAATCGGAATTCAGAGAGCAACATATTTTTACTTTACTTTGATATAATCAATCTACTCCATACTCCATGCCCTCTTTAGTTTGAAACTATCTACTTTCTCAACTCTTGAAAAAGTGTTTATAACCATTATCAAGACCTAAATCATCTTTGACCCATTTTAACCCAATCATTGAAATTACCAAAATATCTTTTATACCTCTATAAATACTACTTTTTCAACAGGTATTAGTACTTCTTTTAGACTTTCTTCATTTATTACTTAACTTATTCAAGACCAATATAATTTAATTTTCAAAGTTTAGGTATTCTCCGCCTGACCCTTAGTTCATTAGTGTTATTGTGCAAATAAGACTTGAAACCTATCAGACGTTAATCCGTCAGTTCGACCAATCAACCTACCCATCATTGACATGACCTTAACACGTCAAAAAGTAACGAAAATTTAAGTTTTGGCTTCAAAGAAAAGGTCAGAGTAATTTTGCTGTTAATTGGAGGAACATGGCAGTTATAACATCTGAGTGAATCAATGACTTTTCTGTAGACAAAACAAATCGTAGAAACCCCGCCATTGATTTTCATTGTCAAATTGCCAAACAAGGAGAATGCATGCTTTTTCTTCTGGAACACTTACTGATGATGTACATGAATTTAGATTGTCCTTTAATAAAGGTTTTTAATAGAATTTTTTTTTTTTTTATATATGACAATATATGTAGATGATTATCTGTGTGAATTGCACTGATATAGAATCAAAATTAAATTTATAATTCACATAAAAAAAAACAAATTTATAATGAGTATATAGATGCATCTAAGGACTCTTTTGAGTGGTTTTTTTTTTTTTTT
>QAOA01008427.1:212178-239844 GCA_003255065.1 Cercis canadensis
AGAAGGCCTCGAGCGATGCCTCCTATGATCTTGTAGCGCCTTTCCCAATCTAATTGTACACGCTTAGTTGGATCTACAGGTACACCCAAGCCAACATATAAACTTTCAAAGTACGTTTAAAACAAGTTTTAGTCATGCAACATAACTAAAATAATAGAGGAAGAGGAACACTCCAACTTAAAAGACGTTCAAACCAACCAAATATGAAGTAATCAAGGCTTTTGTGAGGAACAAACTCATAGATCAGTAGCCTCTCTGTTCCTTCCAAACAGAAACCCAGTAGCCTGACTAAATTTCTGTGCTGAAGCTTGGCCACCAACATCACTTCATTCTTAAATTCCAAATCTCCTTGGCCAGAATCCCTGGACAATCTTTTGACAGCAATCTCTTGTCCACTGGGGAGCCTACCCTGCAAAATTTTCAGTGAAAATATATGAGAGTTGAATACAGTCAATTCTCGAGAATGAGGAGATATATATCTATTTCAATGTAACAGTGTTTTCTTACCATGTAAACAGCCCCAAATCCACCTTGTCCAATCTTATTAAAATCAGCAAAGTTATCTGTAGCAACTTTTATAGAGTCTAAGTCAAATTGCAATGACTCAACAGTTGCAATTTCATCATCAGCTTCAGCTTCTAATGAGAACAGGTATAAACAAGAGTGAGATTGCAGCAGTTCAGTGAACTTGAAATAAACATTTTATAGATATAATCCCAATTTGAAACCAGAACACAGTGGCTATTGACTTAGTCTTTTTACTTTTTCCTGGTTGTGATTGAGTTACTCATCCTTACAATCGTTGAAATATTTTCATACTGTTATCCGGTTAATGGTTAGCACTTAGAATAATCTGATAGAAGGGTTTACTTGAAATATTTCCTATCCTACACCAATTCAGAAAGATTAATTTCCTTTATGGTGTTAAGTTGACTTCTGTCTCTATAAATTGCATTGCAATAATGTAGGTTTAACTTGGAAAACAACAGATCCTATAAATCAAATATAAATCATTATTTAGACTTACTTTCAAATTTTGTCCTTGGCTTTCTGAGTCTTAAATAGATGCAGATGAAGATAAGCAGTAGAACAAAGGCAACAACTGGCACAACAACGGCAATGACAGTTCGTGATGTGTTGCTCTTTCCTGTGAAAACCAGATTTCCAAGTTAAGCAAGAAGTTTCAGGGATTGAGGATAATGATATCGATAAGTCTCATAACTGGAAAAAGAGAAAAGGCCACAGCAATCATGAATGTTGAGATTTGTAACCTTATAGATTCTGCAGGATCTTATCATTTTCCTTCTGATGGAGAAGGAAAAGAAAAAAGACAAAGGTGAAATGTTCAAAGTTCAATTATTATTCTGTGTAAGGTGGATTATGTAGCGAAATGCAGGGTTATGTTTGGGAGGCTCACTTGCAACTCTTATATTATAAGCATAACATGACAATTACCTTCTGTGGACTTGCTATTGGTGGATGGAGGAGGAGGAGGAGGAGACGCTTGTGGTGGTGGTGCATCAGCTGTAGGTTCAAAGAAGCGGTAGTTTTCATATCTAATATTACAACTGGGTCTGACAAAATAACAACCAATCTTGCCATAACAAAAATTTGGGATTTCTGAGACAGCCCCAACCAAGCAGTCAGTGCAATTTTGCTCAGATAAATCAGGCGTACACTGCACAAGACCATATATAGTTTGAAAGGTTGGACCTGTTGCAGTTTCTGCAGCAAACTTTCGAAGGGAGTCACCAGATGCAGCTCTGCTTCTTAGGCCACCCAGCAAATTTGTGAGAACTTGATTGAATTGATCCACCTCTGTTGCATTATTGGTGTTCCATAAATATACACGAGGTAAAGTTTCCATGACTCCAAATATTGAGCGGTTTGAGTAGCGTAGCATGCAATTGTCATACCAACCAATTGCCTCCTTCTGATTTGGGCACCGCTGCGTGAGAAGCACTCTCGAATCATTGAGGCAACTACGGCACACATCTGGCTTAACATCTCCTCTGCACAGCCCAATTGCATTAACTTGATCAGAGTTTTGTCCATGAGAGAAATTATAGAAGCCATAGTCAATTTGTGTGTTGGAAGAAAGATTGGACAAAAGGGTATTGAGGTTGGTCTGATAGGTACTATTAGCTGTGTAGTTACCTTTATCATTAATACAGGAGTAGCCTCGGAAGCTTGGCTGGGCAGTGGTTTGAGATATGAGTATGCCGAAGAAACAGATAAATGAAAGCAATCTTAAAGAGACCACAGCCATTATTGCTGTCCTGTAGGAATACTATGTAACCAATGGAAGATTGAAACTTAAGAAATGGGCTGCTATTTATGAAGGCTGAATAAAAATTATGAATTTTCCATGTCCAATGTCTTCTAAGCATAGGTTGATTAGATGCCTTATTTGAAACGTTAGCTTTTTGAATTAATCAACTCGTGGGAATGAAAAAGGGAATGCCCCTTGTGTTATTGCAGTTGGATGATTGACCAGCTTAGCTCTGATCAAATATTTGAAATATAAAAGGGCCCGCTGATTAAGACCGAAGTGGTTAAGGACAAGCCATGGAGATCCTTACCATGACTCCTTTATCATATATCATCTATTGACTTGCATTGAATAAAAAATTCCAATGGTATAGCTTTGCACTCCAAAGCAAGCGTTAATCAACATTTTTGTTGCAAAAATGAGCTTTAAGCATATTTTTACTAATTCCTTCTTGTTTGTTTTCTTTGTACCACTTTAATATTCCAATTGCATTCAAGCTTCTTCGATGAGATGAAATATTTGAAACAAAAGACGTGGTTGATTGAGACCCAAGTGGTGGAGGCCAAACCGCGAAAACCCATACAATGAATTTCTTGGATCGTATTTATACTCCTTATTTTCTATGCTGATGGTATGTTGAATTTAAACACGAAAAATTACAATATATTTGTATCATATAATTAAGTACGTTCCTTATAAATATAGCAGCCTTAATTTTTTTTTTTTTTGGTAAACAAAAGTTTAGGGTGAAGAGATGCTACTCAATTCCAAGGCTAGGGCATGCTACAGGTCTCAGTAATAACTTATAATAGTATTTATGGATTGCCTACCAAAAGAAGATTGCTAGTAGTGAGATTCGAACCTAAACTTTACAAGTGAGGTAATTCAATTTTTACAAGTTGAATTAACTCCCGTTGACATATAGCAGCCTTAATGAATCATAGGAATTGTGATTATCCTCTACATATGCAATCTGTTTTTCTTAGATACCTTATTTGAAACGTTTAGATTTTTGAATTAATCAACTCGTGGGAAGGTTATAATAATATTTCTTTGTGGAATGAAAAAGGAATGTACTTGTGTTATTGCAGCTGGATGATTGACCAACTCAGCTCTGAAGGACAAGCCATTGAGACCCTAACCATGACTTCCTTTAAACTCTAATTCCACTTTAATAGTGCAATTGCATGCATTAAAACTTGTTGGATCAGACAAAATATTTGACAAAAGACGTGTTTGATTGAGACCAAAGTGGTGGAGGACAAACTGCGAAAACCCTTACAATAAATTTCTTATTGACGATGCCTGATTTGGTCCAAAGGACTGAAATGGATTGAGTGAGGTCACTTGAAAAGGTATATGGCCAAGGTCGGGTGCATGCCCGAGCTTCGATACTGAAGTTAATGATAAATCTAATATGAAATGGGAGCTTTTATATATCTTTTTGTCTTGTTCAAAAGCCGTCCTTTTTACTTCTTGTCTTCGCTTATTTATAGGGAGATTTCCAGGTTTAAAGGATCTAGGGAATGGGTTCAGTTATGGGCTTGGTGATAATGGGCTTAAAACTTTACGGGCCGAAATATTGGGTATCTACACTTGTCCCCCCTTGAAGCTCGGGCCTTGGTGTTACCGAGACCGAGCTATGGATTTATAAACGGTATCCGTTCCCGAGATGGGGATGCGGGGCAAAATGAGGGCGCGGATTTTTGAAATTTCGATGATTGCGTCATGTGCCATGATGATCTTTTGGTGCTTTGGATGTGACTGCCACGTGGCGTTTACGAGAGACGATATATTAATGACCATTCTGGCTGCGGCGGTCTTTTGGGCTGCTTTAGGTGTCAGGGCCGTTTTGGACGTGACGTTTGGCCTTCCCGAGCTAGAATACGGCTCTCTCAGCACCGTTAGATCAGGAGTCCTTGGACGGTTGGATTCGCTCTGCGTTATCTTATAAATAGGGGTTGGTAAAACTTCAGTCTACTCTTTTGGTAAATTTTCTGAAATTGGTGCTTAGGTCGGTGTGAAGTAAGGAATCTCGTAGGATTTTCAGCTCGGAGTACTCCTTTTTCTGAAGGTAATTTTTGCCTCTTTCTCGCTCTTAGGTCGTAGGTCTTCTTTCTTCTTAGTTCACTTGTGGTAAGATGGAGAGTTATTCTTCTGTGAACGGCGAGGACCCTATGAACTATCTGGAAGATATTGAAGTAATTTCGTCTGATGGGGGGATGGAGGCCAACAGGGAAGTGGTGAGTGAAAGGGAGCCAAGTGTTGGTAGGGAACAAGAAAGGGCGGAGGAAGCTAGTTCCAGCGACAGTAGCTTAGATATATCCTTTGTTCGGCCATCTGTTCCTTCTTTTGTTCATGAGAGGATAAAAAACACCTTTTCCGTGCTTCGCACAAAGTTTGTAAGGGAGTTCAAATTTTATAACAATGAAATTGACTGGGGTCGTAGCAGTTATGATGTTAAAGCCTGCCCGAGAGATGCGCCTGTCTGTGAAAACTGCCCAAAAAATGATTTTTTTACCTTTAGTGCGGCTTATATGGAGAGGGCCGAAGCGGAGTTACCTCTCTCCGAGTTTGAGATGGAGTTTTTTAGGAAGGTTAACGCCACTCCGTCCCAACTCCATGTAAACGGTTGGGGTTTTCTTCGGGCGTTTCAAAAAATGTGTGAGCTTTTGTTGGTAGAGAGTAGGGTAGAGGTATTTTTTTATTTTTTTACTTTAAAGGACGTGAAGGATACCGACCAGGATTTTGTGTACATAGCTGGTCGGCGGAGGTTAGGACTCTTGAAGTTAGTGGAAGAATCGGCAAAAGGGTGGAAAGACCGATTCTTCCGGGTAACGGTCCCGACCTGGAAGGCAGGCCCGGCGCCAGCTATGGCATTTTTCCTGAAGGAGGACTTAAAACCTCGGTTTCCCCTGCGCTGGAGTCGGGATATTTACAAGGTGCCAGCTCGGGCGATAGACGAGTATATCCGGGAAGATCGGCAGATAATAAAGACGATCTCCCAACTGGCCGTTGAAAACGCGTAGATGGTCACGCTCAAGGCCAAAGATCTTATTGGTCGGTATTCATTGTGTGAAGTTGGGCGTAAGCTTTCTGATGTACTAATATTTTGTGTTTCTTTCTGCAGAGGGAAAGCTGTCGGCAGAGCAAATGGTGAACCTAGCGAAGCTGGCAAAGGCGAGAACTCAAAGGTCGGCGGCGCCACCAAAGGCCATACCTGCGGAGCCAGTGACGGTAGTGAGAGTGGAGGAGGTGCCCGTGCTACCGGCTGCTCGGGAGGAGAGGAGCCCTGTTGCTGCTAAGGGGAAGTAGAGAGCCGGGAATAAGAGACAGCGGGTGGCGGCAAAGGCGGATAAAGACCGAGCAGACCCCTCGGCCAGCCGGATGTTTGACCTTGATTCAGAGGTAAAACATTTCGAGCTGTTTGCCGCCCCCGTGGGAGAGAAGCGGGAACATTCTAGTGTCTCATTCTGGAATGTTCAATATCCGGCGGGAGATCGGCTGAAATCGTTGGCCCTGCCTACGGATCGAACGAAGGTGGCGGAGGCCAAAACATTGCTGCTGAGCAAACACCTTCGGGACATCATAGGACGGGCTGCCGTGATTGGCCAAGAGCTGAATGAGAGGGTCATCGCGTCCTAGCTGGAGAGGCAGAAATTTTTGGAAGAGGACGAGGTGACCCGGGCAACGGTAGAATCTTGCCAGGAGGCCTTGGGTCAGGCCGAAAGGGAGCTGGGGGACATCCGTACAAGGTTGGATGCTACGCTGGCCGAGCTTACCCAGGTGAAAGAAGAAAAGAAGATAAGTTAGGAGCTAGGCAGGGCTGCTGAGATCCAGGAAGGCAAGGTTCGGTGCCAAATGGCTCGACGGCTGGACCGAGTTCGACAGTCAAAATCAAGATTAAGGGACCGGGCTGAGCAGAAGATTGTGATGAACTATGCTGAAGCCCATGAAAAAGGGTTTAAGCTATGTTTAGAGCAATCTCGGCTGCAGGTCCCTGATATTGATGCCGAGCGCCTGGATCCTTGGAAAAGGGTAAGGGACGGTCAGCTGGTGGACGACGTTGAAGAGGCGGATGAGGAGGACCCTGAGCTGCGGGTTGATCCTGACTCCGGTGCAGATGCGGATTCAGCCTCGGAGAACGAAGATGTTCTTCGAGAGCAGGATAAACCCTAGGGAGTTAGGATCTTGTAACAAATGTATTTTTTTCTTGCTTTTTCTTGTAATCCGATGTACAAGTAATAAAAATGAGATTTTATCATATGATGTGGCTTTCTTATTCTATTTTTGATGGTTGAACGAGTATTATAGCTCGGTTAAAAGCTAAATTTGGATAAGTTGAAGAAACTTTGGGCGATGATGAACTACTGGGAAATTATAAATAATATTGAACGGATGTGAACGGATGTGATAGCTCGTTTAAAAGCTAAAATGGGATAAGTTGAAGAAACTTTGTAAATATTATGACAATAAGTCGGGTTTATGACAATTAGTTCATAAGATACCGAGCTATTCTTTGATGGGTTAGGTTGGAAGCTTTTTCCGTTATTTTGGACTTGTTCAAAAGATTTGGTATTTGTAGATTTGAAACTGCAAGTAGGGCGTTTGGCAGGGCCATGGTCCTTTTAAGGGTATTGGCCCTTGTGGATGAAGCTCGGTTAGAGCGATTTTAAGGACGTTGGTCCTTTTAAGGGCATTGGCCCTTGTAGTTTAAGCTCGGGTAGAGCGATTTTAAGGACGTTGGTCCTTTTAAGGGCATTGGCCCTTGTAGTTTAAGCTCGGGTAGAGCGATTTAAGGACGTTGGTCCTTTTAAGGGCATTGGCCCTTGTAGTTTAAGCTCGGGTAGATGTAGAAACTTCATTGTATATATTGGCGAAGATTTAGTACATTCCAAGTGCGGGGGATGTGGTCGCCTTCCATGGTGGTCAGCTTGTATGCCCCTTTTCCAAGTACCTCGTGGATTCGGTAGGGGCCTTCCCAATTTGGTGCCAGCTTTCCTTCATTGAGGTGTTTTCTTGTGATGGTCGCCTTTCGAAGCACGAGGTCGCCCTGTTGAAACTCTCTTGATCTGACCTTGAGGTTGTGATAACGGGCGAGTTTCTGTTTGTATGCCATTGCTCGAATCCGAGCTTTGTCCCTCTCTTCGTCAAGTAGGTCAAGGTTGACTTGTAATTGTTCTGAATTGTGATCAGTTTGGAAAAATTCTCTTCTGCGAGATGGTTCGCCAATTTCTACTGGGATCATAGCTTCGGTTCCGTAGGTAAGCTTGTATGGGGACATGCCTGTTGAGGTTTGGAAAGTAGTTCGGTAAGACCAGAGGACCCATGGTAGCTCTTCAACCCACCGAGATTTGGTTTGATCTAGTCTTTTCTTGATGCCATCTAGTAATATGCGATTTGCCGCCTCTGCTTGGCCATTAGCTTGAGGATGCTCGACCGAGGTGAAATGTAGCCTGATGCGGAGGTCGGCACAAAATGCCCGGAAACCCGAGTTTGAGAACTGGGTCCCGTTGTCCGTGGTTATTGTATGGGGGATGCCGAACCTGCAAATGATGAAAGTTTGAACAAATTTTTTAGCATTTTTAGCCGTGATTGTAGCCAAAGGCTCGGCTTCGATCCATTTAGAGAAGTAATCAATAGCGACAATAAGAAATTTTTTCTGCCCAAGGGCCAATGGGAAAGGTCCTAGGAGATCTAATCTCCAGTGGCTGAAGGGCCATGGTTCGACCGCGACATGTAGGTCGGTGGGTGGTGCGAGGTGGATGTGTGCAAATTTTTGGCACTTGTCACATATTTGCACAAACTTGGTCGCGTTAGTCCTCAAGGTTGGCCAATAGTATCCAGTTCTAAGGATACTAGCTGCTAAAGATCGGGCCCCGATGTGGTGGCCACATATTTCTTCATGGACCTCTTGCAGGACGTAAGTAGATTGATCTGGGGTTAGGCATTTCAAAAGCGGGGTGTGATAGCCGCGCTTGTAAAGCACGCCTCTCTCTAAGTAATAGTTAGCTGCTATGCGTCGGAGCTTTCTTGCGTCTGCTTTCTCCTTTGGGAGGTTTCCTGTTTCAAGGAAATGTTTGATAGGGGTGATCCATGTTGGTGCCTCTTCCTCGACGATTAGCACTCCGACGTGTTCTGTACTGGGGTGGTGGAGCGTTTCTTGTATGACTGTTTGATTATGTCCTGGCTTCTTGCTGCTGGCTAATTTGGAGAGGAGGTCGGCGCGGCAATTCTCGCTTCGCGGGATGTGGAGTATTTCGAAGTTTTTCAACTGGGAAGTTAAGCTTTGAACTATTTCGAGATACTTCATCATCAAGGGATCCTTGGCTTGATATTCTCCCTTAACCTGGCTAGTGACTAGCTGAGAGTCGCTGGATGCTAGGAGATTCTCGGATCCCAGTTCCAGAGCCAGCTTGAGACCGGCGATAAGAGCTTCATATTCAGCCTGATTGTTAGAGGTCGGAAACTCGAACCGCAGAGATTGTTCTATTGTTATACCCTCTGGGCCTTCCACGATGATTCCTGCTCCTCCTCCTTTGATGTTGGAGGAACCGTCAACCGATAAGCGCCAAGCGTGGGGTTGACCAAGGTTGGGTGATTCAGGAGGAGTGAATTCGGCAATAAAATCGGCCAGTGCTTGGGCCTTGATTGCATCTCTGGGCTCGTAGGTAATAGTGTGCTCGGAGAGTTCGACGGACCACCCGAGCATGCGTCCGGCCAGGTCGGGTTTTTGAAGGACCTTCCGTATTGGTTGATCTGTACGGACGATAATTGGGTGATTTTGAAAATATGGTCGAAGACGACGGGCTGAGAGGACTAGAGCATAAGCGAGTTTTTCTAATTTATGGTAGTTGAGCTCGGACCCCTGAAGGGTATGGCTAGTGAAGTAAACGGGTAGTTGGTTCTTGTCTTCGCGAACTAGGGCCGAGCTGACGGCATGGTTACTGGAGGCAAGGTATAGGTAAAGTATCTCCGCTGGCTTGGGTTTGGAGAGTATGGGTGGGGAGGCTAAGTATTGCTTGAGTTCGTCAAAGGCTCGTTGACTCTCTTCTGTCCATTCGAAATTTTTGACCTTTTTGAGTGCTTGGAAAAAAGGGAGAGCTTTGTCGGCGGATTTTGACATGAATCGGGAGAGAGCTGCAATTCTGCCGGTTAGGCGCTGGACCTCCCTTACCGTTGTTGGTGGCTTCATCTGGATGATGGCGGCGCATTTGTCGGGATTAGCCTCTATACCTCGGTGTGTTAACATGAAGCCGAGAAACTTGCCAGCCGCTACCCCAAAGGTGCATTTGGAGGGGTTTAGGCGCATGGCGTGTTTACGGAGCTCGGAGAATGTTTCCTCGAGGTCAGCCAGGTGGTCCTCCTCCGAGCGTGATTTGACAAGTAAGTCGTCTACGTATACTTCAACGTTCCGTCCTATCTGTGCTTTAAAAACTCTGTCCATCAGTCTCTGATAGGTGGCCCCTGCATTTTTTAATTCGAAGGGCATGACTCGGTAGCAATATGTGGCCTTCTCAGTGATGAATGCTGTCTTATCCTCATCTTCAGGGTGCATGCGGATTTGGTTGTATCCCGAGTAGGCGTCCATAAAACTCAAAAGTTTGTAACCGGATGCTCCATCGACGAGCTTGTCGATGCTTGGAAGGGGATAAGGATCTTTTGGACATGATTTGTTCAGGTCGGAGTAATCCACGCACATTCTCCATTTTCCATTAGCTTTCTTGACCATGACAACGTTGACTAGCTAGGTCGCGTAGGGTACCTCCCGAATGAACTTGGCGTCTAAAAGTTTGGCGACTTCATCTTGGATTGCTGCTTGCCGCTCTGGACCCACTACGCGCTTCTTTTGTCGGACTGGTTTGGCCCCTGCATGAACAGAGAGTTTATGGCAGATGAAATCGGGATTTATACCTGGCATGTCGGCCGTTGTCCATGCGAATAGGTCGGCATTGGCGACCAGGAGGTCAGTCAACTTCTTTACGATAGGCGCAAGAAGGCCGGATCCCACATTTACTGTTTGATCGGGCCTTTGTCCGACTTGGACTGGGATCAGGTCGCCTTTTGGCTCGGGTCGGGTTCCCTGACTTGGTCGGTTATCCAGCTCGTCAAGGGGAGTCGAGGAGCTGTTGCTGGTGTCTTCCGGCTTTTTGGAGTAGTCAATGGAAAGGCTGATGTTGTAACAAGTTCTGCCGAGAAGCTGGTCGCCCTGTGCTTGACCAACTGTGCCCGAGGTAGTGGGGAATTTAAGTAAGAGGTGCTTAGTTGAAACAATGGCGTCAATGCTGTTAAGGGAAGGTCGTCCCAAGATGGCATTGTAAGCACAGGGACAATCGACGACCAAAAAACGAATGTCGGCGCTTGTGGAATTGGGGAATTCGCCGAGAGTAGCCCTAAGGTTGACAGTGCCTTTGACGCCGACCTGGTGCCCTGAGAAACCGACGAGAGTTCCTGGATAGGTGCTGAGGTTTGAGGTAGGGAGGCCGAGTTGAGAGTAAGTGTGATAGAAGAGGATATCGGCCGAACTTCCTTGATCTATCAGGATTTTCCGAACTTCGTAGTTGGCTATCAAGCAAGAGATGACTACGGGATCATCGTGCTCTGGGTCGATGAATCCATAGTCGGCGTCGGAGAAAGAAATGGTTGGCTGCGGTTTGGCTCTTTTGGCGAAAGTGGTGTGAAATATTTCGTGTTGGTACTTGTGGGCAGCTCGTTCATGCCTTTTCCGAGAAGACCTGGAGCATCCCCCACCCCCGAAACCACCTGCAATGGTATGGATAATCCCTGCGGGATTTTGTCTTGGGTTTTCCTGATGGTTCGGAGGGAACCTGCCTGGAGCTCTGTCACCCTGTGGATTTTGATCTGGGCGAGTCGGGCGGTTATGGGGAGGAGATTGGTGCCGTGGTCGGTGTTCCCTGTGGGGTCTTTGGTTGGGGAGAGGGACCTCAGCACGGTATTTTTGCAGATAACCTTTTTGAATGAGGTCCTCTATGACATTCTGCAGGTGTCGGCAGTCGTTTGTATCATGACCGCGTCCTCGGTGAAAGGCACAGTACTTGTATTTCTCGGCTCCAACCGTCTTTTTAGGAGGCGGGATCTGAGCTAACTTGGTGTGGCAGATTTCCTCGAGGACGCGGGCCCGACTTTGATTTAAAGGTGTGTAGCTGTCGAACCGAGGTCGGGTGGGAGATCTGTCTCTTTTGGGTTTTTTGTCGTCCTGGATCTTCTTGTCCCGAGGAGATTTGCTTATTTCATTCTGGCCGAGTATTTCTTCGAGGTTGATATGCTTGGCTACCTTCAGCAGAAGGTTGGATAGGCTTGCCGGTGGGTCAAGGGTGAGGTTTTCGAGTAGGCGCCCAGGTCGGAGACCTGCTTGGATGGCATGCATAGCTACTGCTTCGGTGAGGTCACGGACTTGCAGGGAGAGTTTATTGTATCTGNCACAGTACTTGTCTTTCTCGGCTCCAACCCTCTTTTTAGGAGGCGGGAGCTGAGCTAACTTGGTGTAGCAGATTTCCTCGAGGACGCGGGCCCGACTTTGATTTAAAGGTGTGTAGCTGTCGAACCGAGGTCGGGTGGGGGATCTCTCTCTTTTGGGTTTTTTGTCGTCCTGGACCTTCTTGTCCCGAGGAGATTTGCTTATTTCATTCTGGCCGAGTATTTCTTCGAGGTTGATATGCTTGGCTACCTTCAGCAGAAGGTTGGATAGGCTTGCCGGTGGGTCAAGGGTGAGGTTTTCGAGTAGGCGCCCAGGTCAGAGACCTGCTTGGATGGCATGCATAGCTACTGCTTCGGTGAGGTCACGGACTTGCAGGGAGAGTTTATTGTACCTGTCCATGTAATCTTTCAAGGACTCATTCTCCCCTTGTTTCAAGGTGGCTAGAACAGCGGAGGATCTTTGGTGAGTCATGCTGGTAGAGAAGCGAGCCTGGAAAAGCTCAGCGAGTTGATCGAAAGTTGAGATACTCTGCGGCGGGAGGCTTGAGAACCACTGAAGTGCTGCTCGACGCAAGGTGACAGGAAAGGCTCGGCACATGATTTCTTCTGCTGATCCCGCCAGAAGCATGACCGAGTTATAATTTTCCAAATGCTCCCTAGGATCTGTGGAACCGTCATAGGAGTCGAGGTGTGGTGGTTTGAAATTCTGGGGCAGAGGGAAAACCATGATTTCTTTTGTAAAAGGATGTTTGGCAGTTTGTCTCTTTTTCTCCAGAGCTTGTGATGGTTGGCTCTGAGCGGATGTTTGCGGGGGTGCTTCTCGGACGAGGGATTGGAAGGAAGATTGGTTTTCTTCAATCTCCTCTGTATGTAGATTCTTGTGGTGCCTGCCTTGAAGAGTGTCTTGGAAACGGAGAGGAGAGTCTCCGCGGGTTGAAATTTCGGCCCAAGAGTCGGTTTTTTGGACCCGTTGTTTTAACTCGGCTATCTCTGCTTTGTCTGCCATCCGCTCTTGCTTGAGAGTTTGGATTTCGCGGAGTAAAAAGGAGAGTGTGGCCTTGTCTGAGTTTTGATCTGTGTTTACGCAAGGGGGTTCCGGGCTATGAGAAGTGTGGCTGGGAGGTGGGAGTGGCTGTCTTCGGGTAGTGCCTGGCTGAAATGAGGGTCTCATGGGTGAAGGAGTGGTTTCCGAGTTGGTGCGAGGGTTTCCAAGCTCGGTGGTCGGGTCCATTTTGCACAAAACAGGAGCGTACAATGAATTTGTTTCTCGGGGAAAAGAGAGGAAACAAGTTTCCCACAGACGGTGCCAAATGACGATGCCTGATTTGGTCTAAAGGACTGAAATGGATTGAGTGAGGTCACTTGAAAAGGTATATGGCCAAGGTCGGGTGCATGCCCGAGCTTCGATACTGAAGTTAATGATAAATCTAATATGAAATGGGAGCTTTTATATATCTTTTTGTCTTGTTCAAAAGCCGTCCTTTTTACTTCTTGTCTTCGCTTATTTATAGGGAGATTTCCAGGTTTAAAGGATCTAGGGAATGGGTTCAGTTATGGGCTTGGTGATAATGGGCTTAAAACTTTACGGGCCGAAATATTGGGTATCTACACTTATTGAGGTGGATATGCAAATACCGAATATTCAAATGGGCCATGCATGCAAGGAGGGTGATCTTCGGGGAAGCTGCTTAGTGAATAGGAATTCAGAGAGCAACATATTTTTACTCTACTTTGATATAATCAATGTACTTCATACTCCATGCCCTCTTTCAAGTTTGAAACTATCTACTTTCTCATTCCATTCAACTCTTGGAAAAGCAACGAAAATTTAAGTTCTGGCTTCAAAGAAAAGGTCAGTGTAATATTGCTGTTAATTGGAGGAACATGGCAGCTAATAACATTTGAGTGAATCGAAATAATCGTAGAAACCCCGACGCTGATTTTCATTGTCAAATTGCCAAACAAGGAGAGTACATGCTTTTTCTTCTCTAACAGTTGTATTCCATGCATGGAACATTTTTCTTTTTGTCATGATATTCTTTGGAACATTAACAAATCCGCACCACTCCCTACGCAGAAGATATCTTTACTTTGATAAAGGAATGTAACTTTCAACTCTTTTCTAATGGATTTTAATTTTTAATTTATTGATTTCAATTTCAAATGAAGTTGTAAAACATTTAATAAAAACTAATTAATGATATGTGGAGATTAGGAGATATTGTTCATGTTTCAAGAAATTTTTTAACTTGGAAGGATTATTGATGATGTACATGAGTTTAGATTGTCCTTTAATAAAGGTTTTTAATAGAATTTTTTTTTTATATATGACAAAATATATATATATATATATATGATTATTTGTGTGAATTACACTGATATAGAATCAAAACTAAATTTATAATTCACATAAAAAAACAAATTTATAATGAGTATATAGATGCATCTAAGGACTCTTTTGAGTGTTTTTTTTTTTTTTTTGTGTTAGTACAAAGTGTTAAGAGGTAAATAGGTTTATCTAGCTCCAAAGCAAAGTTTATTATTATTAGTGAATTATAGCAATGTTTTGAAGAGGTAGATGGGTATATCATTCTTATTTCTATTAACTAAAAAATCTTAAGTTAAACATGATTATTTAGCAAAATTATTGTCTAATATATATGTTAACTCTTTAGAAATTATTATGTGTTGACAATGATTAGTGGAAAGTCTTGTTTAGTGTAGACTTGACTTCACCTAAGTAGTCACAGTTAAAAGAAAAAAACCTTCACCTTCATGCTTAACCTAAATAGATTAGGCATCTTCTTTTAAAAAAAATAAAAAAATAAATTACACTTCACCTTCATGTTTTCCTGGTCACGGTCACTCCCACGAGTGACAAGGCTATCTGTACCCTCTTAAAACGGCTAAATACCCGTAATAGCCTCAATTTTATCATTTGTGATTTGGCAATTGTCTCGCCAATTCAATTCATCACCACCATACATTTGTATTCTTTGCATGCTTGTCGATCACATAACGTCACTAAACAAAATTATACAGCAAAAACTCTCTAGTTACTCTTCTATAATCCAAAACATAGGCAAGAACTTGATGTAGCATTTCTAGATATATAAATAAAATTGGCAAGTCTCCTGGGTTTTCTTCTCTCTTGCATCTTGTAGCTGATATTGTTGTTACTATTTAGGTGCTTGCCATCTTACCTATGTTCTTGTGCAGACCAATTTCTGTGCGACGCGTATATGCAGAGTGGGTCAGTGTGTTTGTTTGTTTGAGAGCATCCCGGCGTTTGTAAAAGTTGCGAATTTATCCCAACAATTGCTATTCAACCAAGAAAAGTGAAGAAAATGGTATCCATTCATTTCCTTGTTTTAATAATCCGATAACATCGTTTTCAAACAGAGCATTTGACATGACGGAAAGAATAAAAAAGCATATGACCATGGCCAATTAAACAGAGCATTTGACACGTAAACACTAGGTCTAGGACCCACATTCTTTGTCTACCACTTTTCCTTGCATCATAGTCGTGCACTAGAAGTCCCCAGTCCCCACCATGGCTCTAGCACATGTTCACTGCCCATAATATGAACACATAAACAAATACTAAAGGACTGCATGATTTTGTTGGCAAAATACTCCATCTATAGGTGATTGACAAAAAAGCTATTTTTTATACAAAAAAAAAATAATATAAAATTATTACAGCTTAAGATTGCATTTTCTTTTTCCTTTTTGTATTACTGAGAGTATTAGAAGAGTGAGAGAGCAGCTGTTAAGCTTGGGTACAACTGAAGACATGATTGATCTGTCAAATGTCAAGTATATTTTTTTGAACACAAAATAATCTGATGGGGATGCATCTAATTGTTTCGTTTCTTGATTAATTATTCAGTGTGGGATCTACAACACTTGAGGCTATCCCTTCCCTCCAATGTTTCCATGCAAGCAAGAATTTGCTCAAATACAGAAAGATATTAGCCAGCAACCAGCATTTCTTACTCGTAAAATTTCATGTGGACTAATTATAATAATACATAATCTTATGATCATGCCATACTTCTAAAGACAAGGAAGATAAATAATTGGAAGTCTTCCAAAGTTTATTATATTCATTGATGCCACCAATTTTTTGGCCAGTTACAATCTCTAGAACTAGCACACTGTGCTACCAAAGCTAAAGACATGGGATTGGGATGGGACATCCTCGTAATAGGCAACATTTTCAGCTGAACTTAAGCAAGACAATACAAGACACTTGTAACTAAGATCACACGTTACAGCCACCAGAGTTTTGACGTAACAATAAAATACATCACAGAATACAGAGACAAATATGATCGAAATAAACTTAGGAGCATTTAGAAAAACTGATGATATGACTGTAGTGGTGGCCCATAGAAACTGTAGAACTCATATTTAAAATTACAGATTTGTCCTAAAAATCTGCCACCTCTCTTTGCCATCACAGTATTGGTATGTTCCAAGATTTGAGAAAGCCTCATCCAAGCACTCACTACATTGTTCCTTAGACAAATCATTTTCTTATCAAACTGCAACCCTCCCTTTTTCTTGGTACAGTTGAAAGAAAACAAGTTATTGATGCTTATAAATGTCACCCACTTACAACTATCACTGAAATCTATCGAGGGTATTGCCCAGTAATGGAGGCCTCATTTACTGATGCTTGAACATTGTTACTTGTAGATTCACCTGAATTTTGCTCCAATGACTGGGTTCCTGTAAAACCTCTACCGTGCAGAACAAATGCAGGTTGTGAGGGCCATGGAAGAGAGGCAGAATTGCTGTCAAGCATGAGCATCACTGAAGCCATGGTCGGTCGGTTTGCTACATTTTCTTGAACACAGAGTAATCCAATGTGGATGCATCTCATTATTTCATTTATTGAACCACCATTCAAACTGGAATCTACAACGTTTGAGGTTGTCCCTACCCTCCAGTTTCTCCATGTCTGCAAGAGTTTGGTCATTTTACAAACTGAGTTTTTCTTAAACTTCTACAATTTCATGTGGAATAAGATTGGACGTTCTTATAATACCACAATTGTAACAGCAATGAATTGAAGATTAAATAATTAAAAGAAAGCATACTTACAAAGCTTACTAGATGTTCTATATACGAGCCATCCCGAATTTCACTATTTTTGCGTGCAGTAATAATCTCTAAGATCAGTACACCAAAACTAAAGACATCTGATTTTACTGAGACATGTCCAAACACTTTATATTCAAGTGCCATATATCCACTGCAAATTAAAAAGTACAAACTCAACTAGATTCCACATGAAAGTCTTGCCTCTGTTTTTGTTGTAAAGGACAATGATGCAAATCACTAATTAGACTCAACATGATGTGATATTTACTGGGTTCCAACAATTCTATCTGTACTTCCTTGAGATTGATCCATTAAAAATAGTTTTGCCATGTCAAAATCTGATATCTTAGGGTTCATCTCTTCATCTAAGAGAATGTTGCTTGCTTTGAGGTCCCGATGAATAATTCGCAATCGAGAATCCTCATGAAGATAAAGAAATCCTTTGGCAATGCCTTTTATGATTTTGTAGCGCATTTGCCAATCTAAATGAAAACGGTTTATTGGATCTACAAACCCAAGCCAAAATATAGTCATTTAAACTATGTATAGGATATTTCTGTTTTTTACTGTGCCACAAAACAGCCAAACTCAGCCGAATCACTAGTTAACTTACCAAATATGAAGTAATCAAGGCTTTTGTTGGGAACAAACTCATAGATGAGTAGCCTTTCGGCTCTTTCTTTTCTTTCCAAACAAAAACCAAGTAGCCTTGCTAAATTTCGGTGCTGTAGCTTGGCCACTAACGATACTTCATTCTTAAATTCTATATCTCCTTGAACAGATTCCTTGGATAGCCTTTTGACAGCAACTTCTTGTCCATTGGAGAGCGTACCCTGAAAATATCAGTTAGGCAGATGTAATCATGGTCCAACTATCAGAGTATGCCACGATTTGACAAAGAAGTGTTAATTATCCTAATGTCAGTGTGTTATCTTTACCTTGTAAACAGCTCCAAATCCACCTTGCCCAAGCTTATTTTCATCAGAAAAGTTATTTGTGGCAACCGCGATGGTGTCAAAGTCAATTGCAATGTCTCAATAGATTCAAGATTGTCTTCATCTTCGGCTTTAGTTTCACCTGTGAATGATTTTAAACAATTATAGTTCTTCAAGATTGAGACTCTCCGTGCAGTTTTTCCTTTGACTTACTGAAATCAATTACTTCTTGTTCTTTTTAGTTTGCTTAATCAATAGTAAGTAGAATTGTTTGATTGAGGAAATTATTCAAAATGAAGTCATTAAGTTGAATAAATTACTTTGCATTTTCACTAAAAAATAGTATATATATATATATATATATATATATATATATATACTAAACTACTTTTNGAAAAAAAAGCTATTTTTTATATAAAATAAAATTATTACAGCTTCAGAATGCATTTTCTTTTTCCCTTTTGTGTTGCTGAGAGTATTGGGAGAGTGAGAGAGCAGCTGTTAAGTTTGAGTACTACTGAAGACATGATTGGTCGTTCAAGTGTCAAGTACATTTTCTTGAACACAACAATCCAATATGGATGCATCTAATTGTTTCGTTTCTTGATTAATCATTTAGTGTGGGATCTACAACAATTGAGGCTGGCCTTCCCTCCAGTGTTTCCGTGCAGGCAAGAATTTGCTCAATTGCTCACAATGGTGGGTGCTTCAGAGTAGAAGGCTCACATGTACTCGCCCAAGTGGCAAATAGAAGGCTCTCTTTGAACAACTGAACTTTTAAATAGATTTTTCATAGTTTTTGTGTAGAATTCTGCATGAAATTAAATAATTTTGTATCCTTGGTAAACTACGCAGCATTACAGAAAATCAAGAATTGATATTGGTGTGTAGCCTCCATCACCAAAATAGCGAGGATATAGTTCAGTAATTGAACCCTCATTTGCTGATGCTTCAACAGGTTGACCATTTAATTCACTTGGTCTTGTTGCCCTGAATTGTACTCCCTTTACGGCATGTGTGATAAACTTGTACTGTTCTATTTTAATTTCCCAAAATTTGATTCCGTGTACAGATGCAATCTCTTAGTATTATTCTAATTCGTCATATTTCAAAGGGCCAGTTTCAATTCTTGTTTGTAGATTTCCCAAGTTTGGGCATAGCAAAACTTCAAACATATATGTAATTAGTGGAGGCAATTGTACATATATGGAAGACAAAACCCCATGTATTTCCCATCACTATATACTAGACTTCCTTTTGCCGTTTAGGTTCTTTCAATCTTCAAAAGCCATCATAAGCATTCCTTGATGAAATAAAAAAGTGTAAGTCAAAGAGACACTTAATGATTTAAATAGTCAAAATTCAGCTAAGTCAACGTGATCATTTGTGTTAGAATTTCAGTTTTATAGGCTGAAAGAAAGAAGAGCAGAAGAAGAAAATAAAAGTGTTATCTGTAGCAAAATATTTGAATGCTAGTACATTAGCAAAGGTTGCAGAATATTATTGGGCCATTATGAACACAAACAAAACAGGAGCCTCATACTGAAAATGATTGCTATATCAGATGGACTACTCTTTGGCGAGGTTGGTCCAAATTAAAATTTTGCACGAGTGGACCATTAAGAGGTGGCCTTCAGATAGCCATTCAACACTAGTTCTTCTGATTGCAGTTTGAACGTGATGCGTTATCTTATCATTACAGCAACAGGCTAACATGAACACACAAACAATTCTGGTCAGCTGCAGGTTACTGGAAAAAAAAAATCAAAAACTTATTACAGAATCAGAATGCATTTTCTCTTTCCTTTTTGTATTCCATACTTCCATCCCTGATGGGCTTTTTAATTTTTATTTTATGGGGATGCAGGGGAAACTGCAGGTGAAGGGTAGGCACTCTTTTTCCTGGTACTGGTACTGCAAAATAAATCAGTAACCGATGGTTATGAATGTCACCTCCATTACTGAAATATAGCAACGATATAGCTCAGGAATTGAAGCCTGATTTGCTGGTACTTGGATAGATTGACTATTTGATTTACTTTATCTTGTTGCCCTTGATTTGCTCAAGTGCAGAAAATATTAGTTTTCATTTTCTAGTCCTAAAATTTCATGTGGACTAATTCCACATAATCTTAAGATTTCATACTTATAAAGACAAGGAACATGAATAATTTAAATAGTCT
The DNA here is from genome assembly GCA_003255065.1 of Cercis canadensis. Classification (NCBI taxonomy): domain Eukaryota; kingdom Viridiplantae; phylum Streptophyta; class Magnoliopsida; order Fabales; family Fabaceae; genus Cercis; species Cercis canadensis. The sequence continues at coordinate 232,122 of QAOA01008427.1, forward strand.
TGCAAAGTTTATTTATTAGATGCTTTGGTGCCACCATTTTTGTGGCCAGTTACAATCTCAACAATTAGCACACTGTGCACCAATGCTACAAGACATGAGATGGGACATGTTCACCCATCCCTCACAAAAGGCAGCATTTTCAGCTGAACTTAAGGAAGACAATACAAGACACTTTTTTAACTCAGATCACACATCTGATCACAGCCACCAAACTCTTAACAACAAAATACCTAAGAAAACACAGATACAAACATGATTAAAATAAACTTAGGAGCATTTAGAAAGAGTGATGATATACTTTTAGTGGCGCTGCTTGTGGTGGTTCTTCAGCTTTAGGCCCATAGAACCTGTAGAATTCGTATCTAAAATTACAGCTTGGTCCTAAAAATCTACCACCTCTCTTTCCATCGCAGAATGCTCCAAGACTTGAGAAAGCCGTATCCAAGCACTCACTACATTGTTCCTTAGACAACTCAGGTGTGCACTGAGCATTAGCATATACAGTTTCGGAGGTTGGAGCGGTTGTGCTTGCTTCAGCATACTTACGACGGGAATCACCAGATGCTGCAATGCTTGTTAGTTTTTTAACCAAGTCGCTAAGCACTTGATTGAACTGCTCAACCTTTGTTGTGTCATTTTGGTTGCACATGTAGTAAGATGAATCTAATGTCAAAATGCCAAATATTGGGTAGAGGGAGTAACGTAACGTGCATTTGTTATCATATCCAGTTGCCTTCTTCTGATTTGGACACTGCTTTGTAAGAATGGTTCCAGCATCGTCGAGGCACTTACGACAATCGCTTGGCTTAACATCTCCTCTGCATAGCCCAGTTGCGTAAACTTGGTCAGATTTTTGGCCATAAGAGAGGTTGTAGAAGCCATAGTCAATTTGTGTATTGGAAGAGAGCTTGTCCAAAAGGATATTGAGGTTGTTCTTGTAGGTACTGTGAGTAGTGTAGTTTCCTTCAACGTTGTCACAGTAACTGTTCAAGAAGATATTGGAGGGCACGGCGGTGGCTTGAGATATGAGTGTGAGAAGGAGACAAAGAAATGAAAGTGGCCTTAAAGAAACCATTGCCATTTTGGTTGTGCTATGGAATAAATTGTAACAAATGGTACACTGATGAAGCTCACAGGTTAGACTTATATATAGTTATAATAGTGGTGATGAATTTGGACTCTTCCTACGTCCCATTTCTTCTTATCTACCAATTAATTATATAGTCCGTGGCTTTTCTTCACGCGTTTTGACTTTGCTTCTTGCACTATTAGGAGAAGATGTTTGCTCGCCACTTGTATTCACTATTTTACCATCACAGTCGGATTCACTTGAATATGAGATGCATCAAAAAGACTTTGTTTATCCTACCTCTACAATATGGATACGTGGGGTAAAAATGAAAAATATTTTCACTGAGAGTTTGGAGTAGAAAGAGAAGGAACTTTTAATTTTCGTACAATTGTGAAAACTAAAAATCTTAAAAAATTGAGTCACTCATGTCTGTTAATTCTTTGTAAAATATATAAACAGAATAATACAGGAAACATGTCGAAAAATAAGAAATTTATTCTGCTCCAAACCCATAGTAAAAACTTTTCTTCATTAATTTTTACCCCACCCAAAGTCCCCATCTTTATCATTTATTAATTAGGTACAATGAATGGGANAGGACTTTGTTTATCCTACCTCACCCATATGGATACGTGGGGTAAAAATGAAAAATATTTTCACTGAGAGTTTGGAGTAGAAAGAGAAGGAACTTTTAATTTCCGTACAATTGTGAAAACTAAAAATCTTAAAAAATTGAGTCACTCATGTCTGTTAATTCTTTGTAAAATATATAAACACAACAATACAGGAAACATGTCGAAAAATAAGAAATTTATTCTGCTCCAAACCCATAGTAAAAACTTTTCTTCATTAATTTTTACCCCACCCAAAGTCCCCATCTTTATCATTTATTAATTAGGTACAATGAATGGGAGAAATTCTCATGAATGAGCATTAAAAAAGAGCCCACAATTTGTACAAATACCAGCTAAGACAAGTGGAAGACAGGCAACTGGTGGAAGAATTCTTTCCCATATTGGGAAGGCTTTTCTTTCAAAAAGAAATAAGAAATTGCGCTTCGTGGTTGACTAATTGATCTCACCTGTTTTTGTTTTTGGGAAAAATGAAAGGGGGCGATGGCTTTGCTGAAACACGTTTTTTCCATTAAAGGATAGACGAAACAAAAAAAATCAAAGGTGTTTTGTATTAATAAAATTAATCTTAGAAAAGTAAAATGATTCATCTTGATCTAGATGGTGATAAAGTGAAAACAATCCAAAACACAAACTGAAATTTCTAAAAACGAAAAAAAAAGGAATGGTATTATACCTATTATGAATATTGAAATATACTATACAATATTACCGCTCTAGTATTTATAGAGTTATATGTTTCATACCTGCAAAAACGCATGCATGTTCTTCTTTATACTAATGCATATGAAAATTTCTAAATTTAATTACATGTACACTTAACTCAATCATTTTTTACGACTTAAATTTTATATATCTCTATACCTACAAAAACGCATGTTCTACTTTTTTCGTTGACTGACACAGGTCCACTCCAGGGTCAACTTAATTTGAACGCTGATAAAAGATGCCTTGTGTTTCAATAGTCAATACCACTCATGCTGCGTTCAATGGATTATCATTATTGATACAGTTCAGGCAAGAAGGTATCTTCATTCTTAAAGAGAAAATTTTCAAAGTTTCATTATTGATAGAGCTCAAGCAATCTAGCTTCTCTGGTCACCCACTCACTTATGCTGCAAAAACCAGATAAGATTGGAAGCTCTTACGTCATCATAGCCTCATAATTGATAAGCATGCTTTAGAATAATACCTAGACTTGGACTTGAGAATTTGGAAGCTGCTGAATCCTTTGGTCTTTCATGGTGTGCTGTGGACACCAGTTCAACTAGTGGATAAAAGTGGAACTAGTAGCATGTTCTCTTGTCTTTTATTTGGTTTCTCCAAGATGTTTTAAATTTGAAAAAAGTTTTAAAGAATATATACTATTCTTTTAAGAATTTTTTATATTACCCATTTAGTACAACCATATGGTCAGTTTTATGATCATATCAAGCTTAATGAATGATTACACTGTTCAAAATTACATTAAAAGGGCCCAAGCAAATTTTAAGTTCATGTGGTTGAAGAACTCTCCAACAGTATATACTTTGACTTTCTTGTTAAACTGCAAGCATCGATCTCTTTTTCTTGGTACAGTTGAAAGAAAATTAGTTATTGATGCTTATTGATGTCACCTACTTACAGCTATCACAAAAATCTATCGAGGATATAGTTCAGTAATCGAGGCATCATTTCCTGATGCTTGGACATAGTTACTCAACCTGGTTTCCCCTGAATTATGCTCCAATGACTGGGTTTCTGATAAACTTCTACCTTGCACAAAAAATGCAGGTTGCGAGGGTATTGGAAGAGTGACAGAATTGCTGTTAAGCATGAGCATAACTGAAGCCATGGTTGGTCTGTTAGCTACATTTTCTTGAACACAGAGTAATCCAATGTGGATGCATCTCATCATTTCATGTCTTGAACCACCATTCAAAGTGGAATCTATAATATTTGAGGTTGTCCCTTCCCTCCAGTTTCTCCAAGCCTGCAAGAATTGAATATCAGTTTTTCCTGAACTTAAAAAATTTCATGTGGGATTACTGTAGGTTCATATAATACCACAATTCTAATGGCTATGAATTGAAGAGTTAATAATTAACAGAAGATTGACTTACAAAGCTTATTATATGTTCTACATATTCGCCAGCACGAATTTCACTATTTTTCTGCCCACTCACAATCTCTAAGACTAGTACACCAAAACTAAATATATCTGACTTTATTGAGAAGTGTCCATACACTGCATATTCAGGTGCCATATATCCACTGTATATTAACAAGAATAAACTCAATTAGATCCAAAATGAAAGTTTTTCCTTTGTTTTTTTTTTTTTTTCCAATAGCAATGATTTAAATCATTAATTAGATATACTTACTGGGTTCCAACAATTCTATTTGTATCTCCTTGAGATTGATCCACAAGAAACAATCTTGCCATGCCAAAGTCTGATATCTTAGGATTCATCTCGTCATCCAAGAGAATGTTGCTTGCTTTGAGATCACGATGAATAATTCGCAATCGAGAATCCTCATGAAGATAAAGAAGACCACGAGCAATGCCTTCGATGATTTTGAATCGTTTTTCCCAGTTCAAAAGTAAACATTTAATTGGATCTACAACCCATGCACGCCAACATATAATCTTTTAAACTATGTTCAGAATAAGTTTGTACCATTCAAGAAAACTAAAGCTACAGTAATCAAATTCAGCTGAAGCTCTAATTAACTTACCAAATATGAAGTAATCAAGGCTTTTGTTGGAAGCTAATTCATAGACAATTAGCCTTTCTCTCCTTTCCAAACAGAAACCAAGTATCCTAACTAAATTTCGATGTTGAAGTTTTGCCACTAACAGCATTTCATTCTTAAATTCTATATCTCCTTGGCCATTATCCCTAGACAACCTTTTGATTGCAACTTCTTGCCCATTGAAGAGAGTACCCTGAAATATGTTAGAGTTTTGGTACATGTAATTCTTGGCCAACTCTCTGGATCGATAAACCGTGTTTTGGCAATGAGGTGATATTTATCTCATAGTTATAGTGTTCTTACCTTGTAAACAGGTCCAAATCCACCTTGCCCAAGCTTATTTGCATCAGAAAAGTTATTTGTAGCGACTTTAAGGGTGTCAAAGTCAAATTGCAATGTCTCAGTAGGTTGAATTTCTTCATCAGCATCAGTTTCACCTGTGGAATGAGTTTAAACAAGTGAGTTCTCCAAATGAGATTCAAGATTGAGACTACAGCAACTCAGTGCATTGTTTTTTTGGTATTGATTTAATTAGTCATCCTTTGACTTACTGAAATCATTTCATATTATTTTTAGTTTGCTTAATCAATAGTAAGTAGAATTATTTGATCGAGGATATTATTCAAAATTATGTCATTAATTTCCTTTAACAGAACAATTTTTCATTTATGGTCTTAAGTAAACTTTCCATTGTGCCACAGTGTAGGACTAACTAACTTGATGACTAACAGATCAAAAGAAAATAACATGTGGACTTACTTTCAATGAATTTCCTTGGCTTCCTCACTCTTAAAATTATGCAGATAAAGATGAGTAACACAACAACAAAGGCGGCAATAGGCACAACTATGGCAATGACAGTTCGTGATGAGTTGCTCTTTCCTGCAAATTAAAACAAGAATCAAATACTCACCAAGACATTCTACATGTTGACAATAATAAACATTGTTTCTACCCTGTGCCACGTGGCACTGTCAATCCACGTCAGACCAATAATGCTTTGACATTCCAGACCCTTTGGACACATGGGCGTGGACGCTCTGGCAAGTGGCCACTGATCGGAGTGCACCTCCAAAACATTGATAAGAATGCCTTATCACTATAACTAAGTTTGGAGGGCGCTTCCTTTCTCTCCTAAGAACCCTCAAAGAACAAACATACTTAAAATTTGGAGCCTAAAGGATCCTGCAATTAAACTTCTAGCAAAACAAGCCCCAAAAAGCAGAAAATATTGAGAGTTCAGTTACTAATTTGTATTAAGTACTATAGTAGATGATAGCAACCTAGTAGTAGTAACTAGTATGCATTGTAAGCATAACATGGCAGGTACCTTCTGTGGACGTGGTATTGGTGTATGAAGAAGGAGGAGATGCTTGTGTTGGTGGCAATGTGAGAAGCGCATCAGCAGCAGTAGGATCATAGAAGCGATTGATGTCAAATCTAAGATTACAGCTTGGTTTAAAAATTCTACAACGTACCCTTCCAGCACAGTTGAATCCAATATCTGTTATAGACCCAACCAAGCAGTCGTTGCATTCTTGCTCAGACAAATCAGGTGTGCACTGCTGGAAAGCATATATAGTTTTAAAGCTTGGACCTGTTGCATTTGCTGCAGCAAACTTTCGACTAGAGTTACCAGATGCAGTTCTGCTTCTTAGCCTTTCTAGCAAGTCTCTAACCACTTCATTGTACTGATCCGCTGATGTTGCATTCCTTTTGTTCCAAATAATGTACGGAGGTTTTGTTTCCAACGTGCCAAATATTGATCGGTTCGAGTAGCGTAACATGCAGGTGTCATACCACCCAATTGAATCCTTCTCATTTGGACAATGCTGTGTGAGAAGGACTCTAGAGTTGTTGAGGCATGCACGACAATCATTTGGCTTAACATCTCCTCTGCACATGGCTATTGCGTTAACTTTATCAGGGTTTTGGCCATAAGAAGAATTGTAGAAGCCATAGTCATTATCTGTGTCAGAATAAAGATTGGACAAAAGGGTATTCAAGTTTGTTTGATAGGTACTATTAGCAGTGTAGTTTCCATTCTCATTGATACAGACAAATTTTACTAAGCTTGGCTGGGCGGCAGATTGACATATGAGTATGACAAGGACACAAAGAAATGAAAACAACCTTAGAGAAACCATTGTCATTTAGCTGTCTCTTAGGAACAAGGTGTAACAAAAGGAAGAATACTGAGGGTGAAGGGTGATCAGTGTTTAGCTGAGCAAAATTTCTGTTACTCATGTCCTATTTTTGTATCCCATTTTTCTCACATGACTTACTTTGAAACGATCAACTTCCTTTAATGGTTAACTTCTGGGAAGTGTATGGAAAACGAAAATCTACATATGATAGCAGACTTGGAGTTGGTCAAAGGCGCGTGACCTATAGCAACTTGTGTGTGAACACTGTGAACTGAATTAAATATATATATATATATATACTCATAGGACCACAGCAAGCAAAAAGAGCCTTTGCATCTTTGAGCATATGCATTTAGACTTTGATCACTGATCGAATCTTCACCATAAGTATTTAATAAAAAAAAATGGTCGATTAAGGCTGCTGTGGCCAGAAACGACAAAAAGTGGAAACACCAAGGTGATTTTCTTGCCAACGTTAGACTTTGATCGTTGATCGAATCCTCACCATAAGTATTTATATGAAATTATCAACTTCCTTTAATGGATAACTTCTGGGAAGTGTATGGAAAACGAAAATCTACATATGATAGCAGACTTGGAGTTGGTCAAAGGCGCGTGACCTATAGCAACTTGTGTGTGAACACTGTGAACTTAATTATATCTATATCTATTAAACAATAGCACACTTCTCTTGAAAAATCTAGACTTGTCATCAAGTTGCCACCAAAGAGAAGCTCTAGAAACTGTTGGCGTGAGTCAAGGAGAGATAATTGTAAAGAATCATAATATCCTATTTTGTGTAATTAGGATCCCTAGAATTACTCTTAGGATTATAAGAATTACTCCTAGAATTACTGTTCACATGTATATATATATATATATATATATTCATTCCTATACAGAGAAATCTATCTATATCTATATATATAATATTAATAATAGAGTACACAATGTGGAGCTGACAAGTGTCGCTATCAAGGTGACGACAAGTGGCAGGCTGTGTGAATTTCTTCTATTCTACAACATTTAAAAATAATCTAAAATATGAAGTATGTCTGATCTATAAAATTCGTGGCACTAAATAACTTCTATTTTTAGATCTTTCAGCATTTATTATTTATTGAATAATTAAAAAA
>QAOA01008430.1:0-26345 GCA_003255065.1 Cercis canadensis
TCAGTCGTAAAACAGTTTTCATTGTGCTTGATGATGTATCTACTTCCGAGCAATTAGAATATCTAATTGGAGGAGCTGATTGCTTGGGACCAGCTAGTAGAGTAATCATAACAACTCGAGACAAACAAGCGCTCAGTAAAGGAGTTGATGAGATACATGAGGTCAAGAAATTGGATTTTCAAGAATCACTTCAGCTTTTCAGCATGAATGCCTTCAACAAAAGCCATCCAGAGTTAGGATATGAAGAGTTGTCAAAAAGAGCTGTTGATTATGCCCAGGGTGTTCCACTAGCTTTAAAAGTTTTGGGTTTATTCCTTTGTTCCAAAAGTATAGAAATATGGAAAAGTGCATTAGAAAAACTCCAGAAGTATCCTAACGTAGATATTCAAAATGTGCTAAGATTGAGTTATAATGGATTAGATGATGAAGAGAAAGAAATCNTAATGGATTAGATGATGAAGAGAAAGAAATCTTCCTTGATATTGCATTCTTTTTTAGAGGAGAGAGAAAAGAACATGTAATAAGGATATTAGATGCTTGTGGTTTTCATACAACTGTTGGAATAGAACGCCTTTTGAATAAGGCTCTGATAACTATTACATTTGAAGATGATATAGAAATGCATGACTTGATACAAGAAATGGGTAAGGAAATTGTTCGTCAAGAGTCTAGTAAAAATCCTGGAAGACGCAGCCGACTGTGGGATCCTGAAGAAGTATATGACATATTTAAAAACAACAAGGTAAGCAAATGACATGTAATTCTTGAAGAAGACATTTACTTAATTTTTATACATATCTATGTAGACAATGTAGCTAGTATATGCTAACATTTACTTACTGTTATTCAAATTTTTATTTGCTAGGTGACTGATACAGTGGAAGGCATAATCTTAAATATGTCTCAAATTAAATCAGATCTACATTTAAGCCCTGACACCTTAACAAAGATGAGTAACTTAAGACTTTTGAAATTCTTCTATATCTTGGGGGCTGAGAGACATAATAATGTGCACCTTCCTACGTCTCTTGATTTCTTGCCTAATAGTATAAGGTATCTTTTTTGGGAAGGATATCCTTCGAAATCTTTGCCATCAACCTTTTGTCCACTAAATCTTGTTCAGATTTCCATGCAGAACAGTAAAGTTGAAAAACTTTGGGATGGAGTCCAGGTATATATATACTCATGAATGTTAATTTTAGCTTTTCTTTTAATTGAAAAGTGATGATTATGAAATTAACCATCTAAGCTCTCTTGTAATGGTTGCAGGATCTTGTACATTTAAATAAAATTGATTTTCGTTACTCTGAACATTTGATGGAGCTCCCAGATTTCTCTACGGCATCCAATCTTGAATATGTATATCTTGATGGTTGTACAAGTTTGTGTCAAGTGCATTCATCCATTTTATCTCTCCAAAAGCTTGTTGAACTCTCATTAATGAATTGCAAACAGCTCAAGAGTCCTGAAAGCATCATTCATTCAAGATGTCTAAAATGTCTTAAACTCAAAGGCTGTTCAAGTTTGAATGAACTTTCAGTGATGTCAGAGGATATGAAGATTTTACATTTAGACAACACGGCAATTGTTGAATTGCCCTCGTCAATTGGGAGCCTCAATAAGCTTCAAGAGTTGACAATACGCGAGTGTTTTCATCTCAAGAATCTTCCAAATGAGTTATGTGGCTTGACATCTCTTGAAAGCCTTGATCTTTCTGATTGCAGACAAGTTGACACATCAAAGCTAGCAATCTTACTCAACGGCTTAAGGTCTTTAACATATCTGAATCTGACCAATTGTTGTAACTTATACCAAGTCCCTGACAACATCAACCTCTTATCACAGTTACGTATGCTAGATCTATCAGGAAGCAATGTGGAGACTTTGCCTGCAAGCATCATCCATCTGTCACAGTTACAATATCTCTGGTTATTCGATTGCCGGAGGCTTCAGTTTGTACCAGAGCTTCCACCATTCATTGAGGAATTAAATGTCAGAAACTGCATATCCCTAGAGACAGTACTTTTCACTAATTCATCATCAGCTTCGGCTGCGGCTTTTGATCAAGGCAAGCTATCTATTTGGCTGGAAAATTGTGTAAAATTGGATGAACATTCTGTGAACACTATGCTGAAGAGAATGAAGGAAGGAGCAATTGACAGAATTGTTTACCCAGAAAGCAAAGTTCCAAACTGGTTTAGCTATCAAACAACAACACAGGCTTCCATAACTATTGAGCCTCAATGTCCTTCAAATTCAAATTTATTATGTAGTGCAGTTTTCTGTCTTGTTGTTTCTCTTGTTTCATCACCTGAAAAGAACAGCATTTTGGATATTGAATGTAAATACCACGTGGCAGATGGTATAGAGGTTCGACGCACGAGTTTCTATGGTTATGGTTATCATCAAACCATTAACTTAAAAAGAGCAGCATCTGGCATGTTGGATCATGTGTTTATATGGTATGATGATTTGCCTCTATCAGATCAGTCAAAGGTTTCATTTGAATTCTTTGTTGAACCTGGAGACAAGATGGAGGAAGTTTCAATTTCAATAAAAGGGTGTGGAGTGCAGCCTATATATGACAAAGACTTAGAAGATAGTGCAATTGGAATGAGAGTTGGAAGTTCGACCACTGCTTCTTCTGCTGACACAAAAAATGAGAAAGAATTGGAAGCACTAGTTATCCCTCCAATACAGAAATCCATGTTTCCTACCCTTTCAACTGCAACCAACTGGAAGAATCAAAGCAAGGGCTTGCTTGATATACTCCCTCTTTAATTGCTCCATAGGTATCAAATCCTCATCCTTCTCTATGTTCACACTGCTTAAACATGTTTCTGTCTTAATATATACTTGCCAATGTCATGAACATGTCTTTGATATCTTGAAGCATATATGCAGATTGATGAAAGAGGAGTCAAACTAGTAATTAAGCTGCTTACAATCACTAAGCAGGTATGTTACTTGATTTTATAAGTGAAAAGGAGATATAACTTTGGTCTTTGGTATTGCATTGGAATAGAAGAACTCAAAAATGAAAGCAGTAAGAAAAATTAAAGGAGAGGCTTCAATAATCAGTGACATTATTCAATTTCTTCTATAATTTGAAGTTTGAACATGTGCTGCCAATGAATTTAAGAACGTACTAAATTTCAAGTGAATGTGCTGAACTTCTAAGATCATCATGAAAGCTTGGGTGAAACCACAGTAGTCATGTTGATGTAATGTGGCATATATGAGTGGAACCGTGGAAGTGCACCACCATTCTTTGGCAGGGCCAGACTTGAGTGGATGAAGGTCGCTGGAATAGGGATGGTAGCAAGAAGAAATAGAAATTATTTTAAAAAAAACATAAATCACAAAAATTCCACCGGTCCTTGCAAAGAAAACAATGAAAATGTCTTTCAATTTTCCATCAATTTTTGGAAATGTTTTTAGTATTTTCGTATTTTCTTTAGTAATATTTTTTTTTCTATATAAAAATTTAAGGTAAGGAAAAGTTATTATATTTCAAAATCAGGGATATTACATGTCTCAACAAAGACTTATAATAATACTTATGAATTATTTATCAAAAAAGGACTGGGTTATGCAATAATCTTTAGTCTTCACATTGTTTAGAGCAAAATGCAACATCTAGTTGCGGCAGCAAATTTTCAAACACGTGCTATCTATTATAATTTTTTCTTCCTTCCTAGAGTGGGCCCACAATAATTGGTTGTTTCACCTTCTCCATCTTAAATTATCATAAATAATTGATGCTTCTTTGTCTCTTCTACTTGATCTTTATTGCTTCGCCATTGCCATCTTAGGATAAGACTATAAAGTTTTAAGTAGAAGTCAAAGGCCACATCACAGAGAAGCAAAATGGGTATCACTGCAAATGATGAAATTTCAGATACAGTGAAGCCATATTATGATAGAGCAAGTGAGCTCAAAGCTTTTGATGACACAAAAGATGGTGTTAAAGGACTTGTTGATGTTGGAGTCACAAAGATCCCTCGCATATTCTATCACCCCCCAGATGATTCTGAGAGAGATTTTGCTTTAGAAAGCACTCGAATTGGAGTTCCTTTGATAGATCTTCAAGACTTTGATAAAGATCCAGTTATACGAAAAGGGATTGTTGAGAAAATCAGAGATGCCGCTGAGACATGGGGTGTTTTCCAAGTAGTCAATCATGGCATCCCTGAGAGTGTTCTGGAGGAGATGAAGAATGGTGTGCTTAGATTCTATGAGCAAGATTCTCAAGTGAAAAGGGAATTATATTCACGTGATCCACTGAGACCTCTGGTTTACAATAGCAATTTTGATCTTTATAGTTCAAAATCAGTAAATTGGAGAGATACATTTTACTGTTTCATGGCTCCAAATCCTCCCAAGCCAGAAGACTTACCAGCAGTATGCAGGTATATTTGCAGATAGCACCTTAGGCTTAATTCAATTTCCAATTACAGTTCATATTTGATCCGTGTGTAAAACATAGTGTCACATTATTGAACTTAGTAACATATTTTGGTAGCAGTAGAGTTTTTTAATACGTAGTGACATATATTTCACCCACTATGTAAAACTTTTTACTATCTAACCGCAGATTAAAATTAAATTCTCTAATTACAGCCTAAAGATGATCAACAGATTTATTTATTGTTACCGATTTTCATAATATCTGACTGTTTTTGGAAGTAAATTACTCTTGCATCTGCTTGCAGAGACATACTTTTGGAATACTCAGGACAAGTAATGCAAATGGGGATTTTATTGTTTGAGTTATTGTCAGAAGCTCTTTGCTTAAATCCAAACCATTTACAAGATATGGGTAGTGCTGAGGGGCTTGTTGCTGTTTGCCATTACTATCCTGCTTGTCCAGAACCTGAATTAACTATGGGCGCAACCAAACATGCCGATAATGATTTCATCACTGTGCTCCTACAAGATCATATTGGTGGCCTCCAAGTTCTTCATCAAAACAAGTGGGTTGATGTATCTCCTGTACCTGGTGCTCTGGTAGTCAACATTGGTGATCTTCTACAGGCAAGTTTTAATGTTTCTCTTGTAGTTTACTGCTTTCAATTTCCACCATTGCTCTTAGATTGAAAGTATAGTTAGTTAAATTCAAGTTTCTAACTGTTAGTTTATGATTTTATAGGATAAGGATAAGGTAATAGTTACATGTGTGGGAAATAATTGATGGCTGAAAAACAAGGTGAAGAGACGTGGAAGAGAAGACTTTAATAGTTGACAAGTTGAAAGAGAAAGTACAAGGCAAAAGTGTGAAGGGAATAGATATGAGAATGAGACAACCGTGGGAAGTGGGAAAAGTGAAAGCTTTGAATAGTTTATTAGTTGGAAGTACAAGATGTATTGGTTTCTCTGTTTTACATGCTGATGACTTTAGTTATAGGGTATTAGCTAGCTTATGCTAATTTACATTTTAACATACAAAGATGTCTTTTTATAGGCAAGTTAACGGACCTTCAAAGTCGGTTTATGTAGTTTCTAAGCTTTTTTAGTTAATGGCTTTGTTACCTAGATTTTTCTACTTGGGTCTAGTAATCTAGACATTTCTTTTTTTGGCTTTTTGACTTTTTTTTTATTTTTCTAGATTACTTTTTCAACACTAACATTATGAAATTCAAATAGAAATAAAGATATTCAAAATGCATTACTAACATGAGGTGTGTTATACAGTTGAGTATCTTAGGACATTAGAATAAGAATCATGCTATTTAGCTCAGGTGAACTTAATAGGTATTGGAACCTACAACATGAGAGACACTCAATATAAAGTCAAGTTAGTTTCATCAGTGTAGTTGCTAGATATATATGAAAAATGTAGCATTTTCCCAAGAATAATTGTACTTTTGAGTCTTGAATACATCTTTCTAGCACATCATCTATCTCATGAACTCCTATACCTTAAGCTAATCAACAATTCCCTTTCATGCAGCTGATAACAAATGACAAGTTCAAGAGTGTTGAACACAGAGTGGTAGCCAACCACGGCGGTCCAAGAGTATCAATTGCAAGCTTTTTTAGCACAAGTCTTCAGCCATCCTCAAAGCTTTATGGCCCCATTAAAGAACTGTTATCAAAAGATAATCCTCCAAAATACAGGGAAACTACAGTGCAGGACTATGTTTCTTACTCCATGGCAAGAGGCCTTGATCGGACTTCTCCTCTGGCCCATTTCATGATTTGAAATTTGTGATACGGAGTATCATGATTTATTATTAATGAGTATGTTGTAAGTGTTCAAGAGTATTCATGTTTATGTTGGTGCTCCTTGAATGTTGGCTAGTGCTAAAATAAACAAGTCATTTCAATAGTCTCGTATGCTGCTATAAATAAGAGTCCTATCTATGTAAGCTATACTAAGTTTTCCCTTTATGAATAAAGTTTATCATTTTATAGTCCCCAATTTTATTTGTTTGTGTTTTAGTAAAGACATGATATGTACTCGAACAGCTACAATCAAAGTAATTAGAGATTGAATATTGTCAAGTTATTGTCTCTATGCTCATATACCAGATATCAACAGCCAAAAAAATAAAAAATAAATAAAAATTGGCCTACAAGACAACAATCAGTTCAAAATATTAGGTACTTTGTATTTGTAAAAATTTTAAACATCCCCACAATATGTAAAATCAAACGCAAAAACCAGCTGAAAATAAGCAAGTGAAAACCTGTTGATTCCAGTCGATTGAAGTAATTCTTTGTTTTGCTAAGGATAGTAATGAACATAGGAAGGGATATTGTCAGAGTTGCTGTGAAGCTTCATGCGTTGTCTCTTACATTTCCGAATTGAAATATTTCTTGCTACCATTGAACGAAAAGGGAGATAGTGAGAGAAGTGATCAGAGTTCTGAGGATGTGGCATTGGCAACTAGACTTTTATGTACTGGGGATTTGGTTCTTCTGCTTTAACATTTGCATTGACCAGTGAGTGCGATCAACATGACTGTTATGAACAAAACTTTCCCCATTAGAACACCTCTCAAATCTATTTTTGCTTTGCCTCCTGCTGTTTGATCATATGGAAGCTGAAATATAAAGACAATACTTCAGATAAATGACTCTTGAATTTGTTTAAGAATTTTGATATATATTAAGGGACAAAGATATATTATAATTACAGATCCTATTTAAGAAGTAACAGTCTTTTATCTTTACTCATAAAAACAAAAAAACAAAAACAGTTGTTTTAGGCTTCTCTATATCTGGATGAATCTCCAAATTAAATTGAAGCTTTGGAAAATAAAAACAATAAAATTGGATGATTGTAAGGTTACTAGAAACCTTTTTTTTTTTTTTTTTTTACCCCTAGAACTTGGATAAAGAAATATTCATGTTAGCTAAGGGACTTCTCAAAAGTAATAATTACAATGTTTTTAGTTTGGATGGTTCTAACATAGATACCTCCCTAGTGAGAAAGGTCATTTTAGTTTATATGGAAAAGAAAGGCATGGTCCAATTGGTGCAATGGGAGCCTTTTTAACTTGGTGCTCGATCTCAATGATACTTGAACACAAGATCTCCATAATAAAATACTTAGTGCTAAACTATTAGATTGTCCCTTTAATTAGAGACAATTGAGAACAATATATATGATTAGGTATCAAACTATTAGGATCTTAATCTATATGAATGCTACTATAATGGTTTTATTCAATTCAATAAGGGAACAGCTAATTAAGGCTAATGAATGACTAAAGCCTTCAAATATATGCATAGAAACCTTTATTAGATCGAATGTAAAGTTTGATTGAGTGGTTTAATTTGAAAGTGTTGTTGCATAATTGTACTTGTTGGTTCACTTGTTATTGGACCGAATTTATGCTTGGAGTTTGATTGGCGCCAAGCTTAGGGGCTGTTTACTCGCAGAAAAAATGGTGACTCTAGTAAAAATGGTGCCAATATTCCAAATTCTTGATCATTTTGCTCTACAAACCTATGATTATTTGTCACTACTGCTTGATATAATGTATAATGCTTTTCAGCTCTATTTCCAATTATTTTATTCTTATTCACTAACATGAATTAGGGATTTTAATGTGGAAGCATAAAGAATAATAAACATATACTACAATAATCAGATTTTTAAGCTTCTAAGCTTCTACATGGCCCAACAAGATTTTTAGTTTTAGTACCCATGGGGATATGTCATCAAATCAAATTACAAAAAGAACACAAACTATTTACCAGATTATCATCAATTCAAGTAGCGCCTGCAATTTTTTTGAATTGCAGTAATAAGGGATCTTCTTTCCTTCATCTTCGTGGTTAAAGTGGTAATCATATGTTTTCTCTTTGCCAGGAAATATGTCTCTTTCCGCAATGAAAACAACCTTCAAAACTATAAGCCATTTAACTCAGTAAATTCAGAATAGATAATAAAATCTTAATAACAAGATCTACAGAAAAGAAGACCTCTAGAAGGACCTAGAAATTCTTGTTTCAGAGGGGCATTTGCTGAAATTAGTATGTTGTAAGTAATTAGAGNAGTGGTAATCATATGTTTTCTCTTTGCCAGGAAATATGTCTCTTTCCGCAATGAAAACAACCTTCAAAACTATAAGCCATTTAACTCAGTAAATTCAGAATAGATAATAAAATCTTAATAATAAGATCTACAGAAAAGAAGACCTCTAGAAGGACCTAGAAATTCTTGTTTCAGAGGGGCATTTGCTGAATTTAGTATGTTGTAAGTAATTAGAGCTACTAATAAACATGAACATATCGCCAAGAGCTAGAGAAGAGAGCTAACATAGATAGTCTTGAAGTTCCAATTGACCCTACTTTCAAAAACAATTTTCTGTTCTAATATTCATACAAGGAAGCTAAATAATTCTTACATCATGCACCTCCCATGCATGCAGCTCTGCTTCATATTCATTTTCTTAAGCTCTAAGCACCCTGTAACTGCAAAAATAAAATCCCAACTCATAAAAAGACAGACACAAGGACATTGGCTTGGAGATTTGCTCTTACAAAGCACACCATAAGACATTTTGTAAGTCATAGCTTTATGCTACTAGTAAATGAATGGTTAGAATATTTGCTATTTAAGGCAGTAGGCTTGAGCTCTCAAGATATGATATTTCTAGATGTCTGGTATTCAGACTTACATACTTTTTCATCAGTGCAATATTTGGTTGCTATTGTACTAATTTGGCATAGGTTATGCATGTGAAACAAGTATTGGATTGTGCATATCAGTATCTATTTTTCTTTGCAGCTTGTGACGAATGACAAGTTCTTTAGTGTGCAGCACAGAGTCTTAGCAAAGCATCAAGGCCCGGGAAATTCTTTGAAAGATTACTTGGAACATAATTATGTGAAGGGCATCGATGGAAACTCCTCACCATTACATTCAATGTGTGAACATAACAATTACACGTAGTGATCTTGATGTTCTTAGAACTGGCTATGGCTCACCTCAATAATTGATCCTTCAATTGTGACCTTTTTAGTCTTGTGAACATTGGGCATGAAGCATCAAGAACTGGAAAACCAACCCATGCTGCATGCTCAGTCTGCATAAGTTTCCTTCAGGGGTGAACAAGATAAGCATGCATGTTAATTATCAAAAGTTGTTGCTTTGCACAATGAAATCAATATGAAACTTGATATAAAAAAAAGCCTAGTAACAATAAGAGAAAGAGCCAATTTGCATGCAAGAAAGTATCAATAATAGCAAGGGAAAGTCTGTAAGATGACAGACGTGGTGTGTTAATATTCTTGCTGTTTTTAGTTGCACCATTCTCACCTGATTTTCAACATGTTCATCTACTGCATTAAGTACTGGATAGATCATAATTGCCTTTGAAGTTCACGTGAACAGTTTAGAAAAGTTCTGAATGAATGGTGCAGATCAATCTAAGTTGGAATACTCCAATACTACTAACTGTCCTGTTAGTGTTACTGTAACATTGAATTCTGAAGTCATAAGGAAGTATTGGTACATAAATTAAATCCAAAAGGGTCATGTAATATATATACCGTTTAAGTTGAATAACATATATTGAAATTGAAGCATTCTGAATATATAGTTATCTGGCTATCATACATGTATAATTATGTTAATCACAATAATCTGCCAGAAGGAATCGACTCTGGGAAATATGAGGCTAGCATGCACTGTTTACTTCTGGTAGTGCTAATGGCAAGATTACTGAATCTTATGGAATATATACTCTCGATCAACCCAAGATAGAATTTCTGCCCTAAGCGATTACTACCTAGAACATAGGATTGTTCACCCTTTATGTTGGCCACATGATATGACTTTCAAACTTCACAGGCTGTATTGATTAGTTTGTACAAAGACGCGGCCACGAATTGGAGGGATACACTTGGATGTTACATGGCTCCACATCCACCCAAACCAGAAGAAATACCAGCAGTCTGCACGTGTGTGTGTGGTAATATATAATTATGTTAGTATTAGCCTTTGGACATGCTAGGACTTGTTAACAATTCATTAATTTCCTTAGCATAGTTTTGCCTTTTGATCATGATTCATGATATCCATTCTACATTTCTAGCAATGGATATCTGAACTCTTATATGATTACATTTTTAGTGAACCCACAGTTTTGCTCTTTATGATGGCCATTTCTAAATTCACTTTTAAACCCTCTAAAGTGAAATTTTGCTATGATTGATGAGTTCTTGATAATGAACTTGCAGAGAAATTGTGATTGAATACTCGGAGAAAGTAAAGACATTGGCTTGTTCTCTGTTTAAGTCACTAGCAGAGGCTCAAAGTCCTAAGTCTCCATAAACATGACAAAAAAAAGAAAATGATTTAAGACAAACAAGGATGAACATTAATAGCATTGCTAATCTTTGCTGCAAAACAGTTACAGATGCTGCTTAATTAGCTTTGTTAAATTTTACTAGCTAGCAACATTGGAAAGTTCGTTGGCCACATAATACAACCTTGAAATTTGATATACTGCATTGATACATTTTCTTGCAACTTCAAGAAAATATACAAATGTAAATCAGAAGCATCATCCCCGGCCCAAGAAAAGCAAGCAAAACACCGAGTTTCAAAAATTCAACAGACCATACATATGATCTATTTTAAGCTGGTTAGAAGAGCTTTCAAAAAAAAAGTCGCAATTAGAGCTTGGAAAACTTACAATTACAGGGAAGCCACTAGCTACAAGTAAAATATAGGAGATACACAAGTTTCATCATTCTGTGCAAACCAGCAGTAACGTAGAAGCACATATGACTTTGGCCAATGACAGTTTAGTCTTAACTGTATATAATCCTTCCACTTACAAAGATGTGAAGCACCCAACACGGGGTTGCATCCCATGAAGGAACATCAAGAAGCAAGCATCAAACAGACTTTCGAAGAAATTCTTGGATTGCTTTATCTTCTGGATTGGCAGACATGAAGTCCACAAACATCCTTGTAGTGGTTGCATCTGCTGAAAAACCTTTGCCTCTCATTATTTGAAGGTGTTTCATTGACCTTGAAGAGTCATTATTTTGAAGTAATCCTTGGATAAAGACATTATAACTGCAGCTACCAGGTAGGTAACCATTCTCTTCCATATTATTAAGCAAGTCTTCAGCTTCATCCAGTAAACCTTTTTTACAGAGTCCCTTGATCATTATGGTATAAGTACGAACGTCAACTTGCAATCCTTTGGTTGGTAAAGAGGAGAACAGTTTTCTTGCAAGATCAAATTTTCCAGTACTGCACAGTCCATCAAGCATAACACTGTAAATCACGATGTCAAGATCCAAACTACTCTTCTCTATCACTTCAAGCAATGATATTGCCCTGTCAATAAGCTGGCATTTGCATAAGCCATCCAGTAAAACAACACAAGTCTGGATATTTGGAACTTGGTCATACTTGTGCATCTTGTAAAACAGCTCTATTGCAGTGTGTGGTCTACCAGATTGGCAGTACCCTCCTATGAGAGTGGTCCAGGTCACAACATCTGGAATCAATCCATTATTAACCATTTCATTGAAAAGATTAATGGCTTTTTCAATGTTCTTCTCTCTACAATATCCATGGATCAATGAGTTATAAGTTACAACATTTGGTGAGCAGCCTCTGTCAACCATAGATTTGAGTACTTCCATGGCCTTGTCCATTTGGCTTTGCAAACAATAGCCATCAATCAATGAACTATAGGTGACCACATCAGGCTCCTCCCCTATTTTGATCATCATATCCATTATGTCTTCCGCCTCCTTTATCATACCCTCTTTGCAATATGTGTCCACCAGTATACTGAAGGTTTGCTTATCTGGCATGATTCTCTTTTGCGGCATCTCCTTCAATAGAGTACTAGCATCTTTCCATCTACCAAAATTACATAAACCTTGAATTAGGCAAGTGTAAGAGACAACATTGGGTTGAATACCATTGCTGGCCATTTCTACGCTTAACTTTAAAGCCTCGCTTACCATTCGATCTTTGCACAAACTATCTATAATTGTGCTGTAAAGCACTACATCTGGCTGGAAATTTCTCTCCTCCATCTTCCTAAAGGAGCTGTACTTGTGTTACCAATCTTGCATAATCCATTAATAATCACTCCATAAGTCTTAATATCGGGCGGACATCCAATCTGTTGCATACGTTCAAGTAATGTTGCCGCTTGATGCATGTTGCCTTCCAAACAAAGCCCATTGATTAGAGTGGTAAGAGTCACCGTGTTAGGCTCCCAACCAAGTTTGAACATAGTCCCCAGAATTGAGAACCCAAAAGAAGTTGATGGGCGGGGCCTTTTCACCTCAAGGGGGTTCAGGCATTATGAGTGCAGCTCCACTAGTCTGCTTCAAACGGCAATAACAATTGATCAAAACAGTAAGACTATAGACATTAGGTCTGACGCCTAAGGAATGCATACGTTTAATCAAAGAAATTGCACTTGTATAATCCTTCATCCTCACAATCACTCCTAATAGTAGCACAAAGTCCGGTGGAGATGGCAAAGGGTTTAATGTAAGCATAATATGAAATAAACGTAAAGCATGATCGACATTTTTTAGTTGGCTAGACCCACATTGATTTCTCACTGATTTCAAGAAAATATTTCTCTTTTTGCTCTCATCCATTCGATGAGCATGCAAGGTTGTGAGCGCAGAACAAAGGTGAGTGTTAGTGGGCTTTTCCTCAACATTTTTGAATTTATCAGAGCTGCATAGATTTGTAATTGAATTGAACAAGTGGTTTCTGCTTTTGCTCTCATCGATTTCTGGAGCAGCGGCGTTGCTGAGAGAAGAATAAGTTGGATTCCAAGACCAAGAGAAGGAACAAATAGAAGAAGCTCTAGTATTTGTTCGCAGCATTGAATTGAGCCGGGATTTCAATTTGAGAGACAAAAGCATGATTGGTTTAGGGATTCAACTCTTAAACCGCAGCACCGCAAAGCTGTTAAGTTTTGTGCTTCTAGTGATTATAAGGAAAAAGAAATCAAATTGTTTCCTTTCAATGCTGGAGAGTGGAGATGATCGTTGAGAAAATTTCTCAGACTAGAGTTTCTGTTAGCTAGATCACATCAATGGTGCGGGGGCGAATGCATTTGTCAGTGTAGGTGCGTCAAGCGTGAGAGCTGTGTGTTTATATAAAAAAATTATAATATAATCGAGTGTGTTTGTATGTATGTTCGATATGAAGATTGTTAACGTTTTTAGACTGAGGATAACATTGTCATCTTTTTTAAATGAAAAAAGATTTAAAAAAAAAAAAAAACAATTTTCCCTTTTATAACATAAAATTTATGGCCATTTTGATAATTTTAATTTGTAATTACAATTCAATATCTAAATTCTGATGATATAATGGATCAACAACAAATAATCTGAGCACTGAAAAACCTTCAAAGAATATATCAGGCAAAGTGATATCAATATTACACTTTTATAATTTATTTATATATTTATTATATTTTTTAACTTATTTATCTAAATATTATATTTTTAAAAAATTAAAAACTAAAAAAATAAATAAAGTAAAAGTTAGTGAGTCTCACCGAACACATCAGTTGACCCACAACGTGTCCTCTATTGCCTCTTAAGAATTAAAAAAAAAAAAACAAAAAGCTGCCGACTTGTCCTCTTAATAAAAGAGCAAAAAGCACATGGGACACGCCATGACTCTTTTGGAGTGTTCTATGTGAACATGCCGTAGAATTACTGGCGTGTTCAATGAATCCCATAGGTTAGAATTTTTTTTTAAAATTTTTAATTTTTTAAAAAATATAATATTAAAATAAATAAATTAAAAAGTGTAATAAATCTATAAATAAGTTGTAAAAGTATAATATTTAAGTCAATTTATCAATATAACAAGGGAGACTGATAATGGTTGAAGAGTATTAATGGCTCGTCAAGATATTACACAGCATTTTCTCACCCCAAGCCCACAAAGAAATCCGTGGTAAGAAAGAGGCTTAACACTTGCACCTTTTCTCAGAATTGAAAGAAGTCCAGGGTCCATGCTTGTGGAGACAATTACAAGGTGAAAATACCAATAGTTATCTAATTCACCATATAGACAGTAATCCTTACTACACAAATCTATAGATTTAATAAGAATTTCTAAAATACAACCATCCACATTACCAACCTTTGAACCCAGGAGTATACTCCAGCCTCTTTCTCAATTTGTTCCATCTTACTAATCATCTTCTTTATGCAGCATTCTTCGATTTATTTACTATAAATTTCTAATCATTAAAATTCCAGTGTAGTCTCTTGATTCTCTTCCATGCCTTTTTAATGCTGCACCGTAATAAAATTACAGAATATGATATACCAATTTGACGGAGTGAGAAAAGGAAATTCAAATTTAGAAAAAAGTAACTAGAAGAGAGCACATCTAACTACAAGTTCAATAATATCAGCAGAAATCTCGAAAGGATTTGCAATGCAAGTGCCCTTGTTGATAGTCTCCAGAAAATAGAGACAAATAGCCTGATGATTGAAGTCCTTTTCTCAACAAGCTGGATATAATCACCTGGTATTCAAAGCAAGGTGGTGGAAGGTCGTTGTTTATCGGTTTGCTGTAGCAGTAAGCAATAAGCATATATCTGCATTTGTCCTTTGATCATAAGAGGTTTTCAATGATGACGTGCCCAAGGTCTGGTTCTCTAATAGAACTCGCTTAATGCAGGCACCTTCACCAGGCATTCCAGCCTTTTGAAGGCTGGATATTAAAGAAGGTGTCATCAGCAGGACAAGCAACTGCTAACATCTTATAGAAGATACCAATTGCTTCAGGTATTCTGCCTTTCACACAATACCCAATAATGAGATTGGTAAATGTCACCTTATCAGCTTTGTATTTCTGCTACAACTGCATTAGCCTCATCAACATTTCCAGATTTGCAGAACCCATCAATGATAAGACTATAGATAAATGGTTCTGGAAATATTTCACTCTGCTTCAATAGTCTCAAAATGTCACGAGTTTCATGTAGTCTATTATTCTTGCACAGAGCACTAATAAGAATAGAGAAAGTATATAAATTTGGTGAATGTTTGCAGCATTCATTTCATGCCACAGGTCTACCCACAGTCAACCTGTCAGGGATCGACAATAGCCATCAATCAGGGAAATGAAAGTAACAACATTGGGAGGACAACCACGAAAACATATCTAATCATTTCACCAATTTGGTCTGTACCAAGACGGCAAGATCCATCAACTAATTGGAGGGATACACTTAAATATTCCATGGCTCCTCATCCACCCAAACCTGAAGAACTGTCAAAAAGTGTTGCTTTTCATTGGCAATGATATATATGCTATTTGCTCATAGTACATCTTCATTCCATGCCACTTCTTCATTCACTACTAGACCCTCTCAAGATGAAATTTCTCTGTTTTTGTTGAGTTGATAGTTGACAGTTGATAATGAACTTGCAGAGCCATTATTGTTGAATACTGTAAGAATGCAATGACATTGAACTGTACTGTTACTATCAGAGGCACTTGGCCTTATTCCTTTTCAACTTAAAGAATCGAATTGTGGTGAAGACCTTCTAGGTCACAATTACCTCCATACCCTGACCCAGAATTAACAATGGGCACTAGCAAGGACATAGATGGTAGTTTATCACAATACTTCTGCAAGACCAAATAGGTGTTCTTCACGTTATGCGTTGGAAATTTCCTGCAGGTAATATCATCACAACTTTTCTTGATAAATTTTATCAAGCTAAACAGAAGAGACAGCAACACAATATATATAATAGAGCATACAACAGAATCCCGAACTCAGAAAAATGCTTATTTGCCAATTGCCAGCATGAAGCTCTTCAAATGGCTACAACATGACCAACAAAGCACCAGAAAGTCAGTTTACCTAAATGCATAACTGACTTAGAATAGCTAAATCTAATTTTAAAATGAGGAGATGTTATCGCAGCAGCTTCTTTCAGAATTTTTTTACTTGCCTCGAGTATAAAGATTAAAGACAGGTGTAACATTCGTTTCAATTTTCGTTTCAAGTTCCATAAAAGGAAAATATGCAATTAGATCTTAGAAATATACAATTAAAAGGAAGCTCACAGCTGTAGCCTGTAAGTCAATTCTCTTTGGGGTCTACAATTATCAAAAAGAAAATGAAAACATACCATTCTCCTGTAGAACCCAACCTTGGCCAATGACATTGTAGTCTAAACTGTACATAATCCTCCCACATGTGAAGTCCTGAAGTACCAAAGAGAGTTGCATCCCATGAAGGAACATCAAGAAGCAAGCATCAAACAGACTTGTGAAGAAATTCTTGGATTTCTTTATCTTCTGGATTGGCACACATGTACTCCACAAACATAGTCATTGTGGTTGCATCTGCTGAAAAACCTTTGCCTTTCATTATTTGAAGGTATTTTATTATCCTTGCAGAGTCATTATTTTGCAGCAATCCTTGCACATAGCCATTATAAGTGCAACTATCAGGTAAGCAGTCATTCTTCTCCATATTCATCAGCAAGTCTTCAACTTCATCCAGTAAACCATTTTTACAGAGCCCCTTGATCATTATGTTATAAGTATAAATATCAATCTGCAACCCTTTGGCTGATAATGAAGAAAACAGTTCTCTTGCCGCATCCAATTTGCCAGTACTGCACAATCCATCAAGCATAATATTGTAAATCACAATGCTAAGATCCAAACCACTCTTCTCCATTGCTTGAAACAATGATATTGCCTCATCAATTTGATGGGATTTGCATAGGCCATTGAGTAAAACTGCAAAAGTCTGGAGATCTGGAACTTGACTGTAGTTGTGCATTTTGTAAAACAGCTCTATCGCAGCTTGTGGTCTTCCAAATTTGAAGAACCCTCCTATAAGAATGGTCCAGGTCACAACATTTGGAATCAACCCATTATTAACCATTTCATTGAAAAGATTGAGGGCTTTTTCAAGGTTTTTCTTTCTGCAATATCCATGGATCAATGAGCTATACGTTACAACATTTGGTAAGCAGCCTCTGTCGACCATCAACTTAAATACTTCCATTGCTTTGTTCATCTGGCTTTGCGAACAATAGCCATCAATCAATGAACTGTAGGTGACCAGCTCAGGCTCCTCCCCACTTTTTATCATCATGTCCACTATTCCTTCAGCCTCCTTTATCATTCCCTCTTTGCAATACGTATCCACCAATATACTGAAGGTTTGCTTATCCGGTATGATTTTCTTTTGCAGCATCTCCTTCAATAGAGTATTAGCCTCTTTCCATCTACCAAAATTACATAAACCTTGAATTAGGCAACTACAAGAGACAACATCGGGTTGAATATTTTTGCTGGCCATTTCTAACCTTAAATTTAAAGCCTCGCTTACCATTCGATCTTTACACAAACTATCTATAATTGTGCTGTAAATCACTACATCCGGTTGGAAATTTCTTTCATCCATCTTCCTAAGACATTCTAGAGCTAACCTTGTCTCACCAATCTTACATAATCCATTAACAATTGTTCCATAGGTCTTAATATCCGGTGGACATCCAATCAGTTCCATACGTTCAAGTAATTTTGCCGCTTGATGAATGTCACCTTCCTGACAAAGGCCATTGATTATTGTGTTCAGAGTAACAGTGTTAGGCTCCAAACCAAGTTTGAGCATAGTGCCCAAAATTGAGAACCCAAAACCCAATTGCTTCAAATGACAAAAACAATTAATCAAAAGATTAAGCGCATAGACATTAGGTCTAACACCAAAGGAACCCAAGAGCTTAATAAAAGAAATTGCTGTTGTATAATGCTTCATCCTCACAATGACTCCTAACAGTAACACAAAATCAGGAGGAGGTGGCAAAGGATTCAATGCAAGCATACTATGAAATAAACGTAAAGCATGATCAACATTTTTGAGTTTACCAGACCAGCATTGATTTCTCACAGATTTCAAGAACCGGTTTCTTTTTTTGCTCTCGTCATCCATTTCTAGGGTCGTTGTGACCGTAGAAGAAGAAGCGTCAGTGTCAGTGGGCTTTTCGTTAACATTTTTGAGTTGACATAGATTTGTTATTGAAATTAACAACTGCTTTCTGCTTTTGCTCTCATCGATTTCTCGAACACTGATAGAGCAATAAGACCGAAGCCAAGAGAAGAAACAAACAGAAGAAGCTCTTGTTCGCACTCGCACCATTGAGCCCTAATTCTGTGAGTTACAGTTTCTGAATCGGATTTGGGAGCGAAGAGCAGGATTGATAGCCGCAAAAGGCTGAGAATTTGATTTCTAATCTGCTACTTGCTTGCTTTCCCAGAAAAGAAATATTCAATTTCTGATTTGCAAGAAGAACAAGTCAACATTTGAAGATAACATTGATTCGAAAACTTCTTGTGACAATCAATTTGCACATTATGTATGTTGCTATCTTGATTGAAATTTTTGGAAAACAAGGAGTGTTTGGATTAGCTTTTATTTATACCAAAATTACTTCTCATACCACTAAAATAGATTTTAGGAGTTCAGAGTACATGTTTGACAAAAACATAAATAATCAGTTAATCACCTATAAAATTGCTTTTTCTTTTCTTTAGTTTTAACCATAAAGATATCTTTGAGCCAATTTTCACACACTAATATTAAGTCTCTCCTCAATGTTGACCTTGAAATTTGAACATTGACTAGATTAAATAAACCTATTATATTTCTATCTCTTGGTCAAACTTTTAGAGTTTATAACTTCTAATAAGACTTAAATGATTAAATCCAATCATATTATATCTCACTCATATTGTAAGAAAATTTTAATGTGATAGTATATTATCAACAATTCAAATAAACTTTAAGTTAAATACATAATTAAGATGAACTAAACATAAATTATGTCGCTGCCTGATTTAGTATTGATGAGGAGACTTGGAAATGGGTTACCTATAAACAAGTGAAACAAAGGTCGAATACTTATACTCGAGCTTTGATGTTTAAGTTAGCAATATTCCCGGTATTATAAAGTAGACATTGGTAATATAGAATTGAAAAACTGTCGAATCCCTATACCTGCCGTGCGGAGCCTATTTATAGAAGAGTCTAAAGGTTTAAAGGGTCAATGACAATATTACAGATGTGGGCTTTGATACTAATGGACTTAATGATCCATGGGCCGAGATACCGGGTATCTACAAATTATATAACATAACTGAATCCAAATCTCTTTCGCTATCATTATCGACCACCATCCACCACTACCTACATTTTGAAGAATATTCAATATTAACCATACATGATTTTGCTACATTCCTAGGAATGTCATTTTTCAGAGGGCAAAACCATTCCCTACACCAAAGCAAACATCACCCTTGGGAAACTTTTTTTTTTATTTTTTTGTATGACCCTTTGGAGAACTTTTGATTCATCATAAGATGAAAGTGCTTTTGCCATACTATTCTCAATTTAAACTAGTATTTGAAATTGTTTCACCATTTTTATTCATTTGTCTTTGACATCTAAAAATTGGTTTTTTTGATTTAGATATTATATTTTAATAATTGATTTACTTAATTATTATAATTTCAAAACTTTTTAACATTTTTGTCCCTCACTTATTTAAGCGTTCTTAAAATGATCTCTCAATATAATGTTTTCTCAATTTAATTTCTCAATTAAGAGTTTCATTTTAGTCAAATCTTTTCCGTCTAATTGCCGCTAACTTAAGTATGAAAGACTCAAATTTAGTGAAAAACTCAAATTCTCAATTCTATAAATACAAGTTGGCATAGACAAAACAATGATTATCAAAGATAATATATTGGATAGTGATAATAAATGACTTTGTGTTTCAGAGAATCACAAATAAAGTACATTATAGATATCTTAATCAAAATAACTTATGAAAAGAATTGTTGATTCAACCAAACCAAATCAATAACAATACACTGCTCTTCTACATCAAAGTAATAATTAAAAAAAAAAAAAAAATAAAAAAAAAAAAAAACCTCCTGGTTCGCCTCCCACCCATCAACTCAGGACCTCAAACTCAAGTTAGCGTTTGTTGGTCCTGTCCTTCTCTGCCATGCATTCACTCGTGGAGATTTGGATGCTGTGAGGAACTTAATCAAGCACCAGAGGTCCATCCTCGTTGACTTACCGCCCAGCGAAGCCAGGTCCCTGCTCCTAGTCGCCACCGAGTTGGTCAACCCTGAAGACATGGTTCACTTGCTCTGCAATTATTTGGGGAGGATTTTTGTTCTGTTGATTTGCTTGATGTTCTGTTGAAGACATGGTTTCAACGAATAAGAAGAAGAAGAAGAATAGAGGATGAGGAACGATATCGTTTGGGACAACACTTAAGTGGTTTGTCCACTTAGGTGTCTAATGTGACATTTGATAGTGTCATATCACTCTTTAATGTTCGCATCAACATTTTTGTCAATTAAGTTAACAACAATTAAATAAAGGCTTAATTACAATTTTGTTCCTCCTATTTTAACCAGTTAAACGTTTTGGTCCTCCCTCTTTAAAAATGAACTATTGAGTCCCTCTATATTCATAAAATGTACAAGTTTAGTCTATTTATCTTTAAGTTAAAATTCTTAAGTTNCAAAATTCTTGGATTTATTTCAAGGTGTAAAATTCTCTGATTCATAATCTCACTGTTCAGATTGAAGAGCTACGTCTTGTGAATCTTTCCATTAAATTTCAGCTCGATCTAGTGGTGAATAAGTCTAAATTTTTGGTTAGATGAAAACTTATGATTTTGGTATTTTGGGCTGAGTTTCACCATTAGATCGAGCTCAAATTTAGTGAGAATGTTCACAACATGTAGCCCTTCAATCTGAATGGTGGGATTATGAATTAGAGAACTTTACACCTTGAAATAAACCTAAGAATTTTCACTTAAAGATAAATGGACTAAACTTGTACATTTTATGAATATAGAGGGACTCAATAGTTCATTTTTAAAGAAAGGGGACCAAAACGTTCAAGTGATTAAAATAGGGGGACTAAAATTGCAATTAAGCCTAAAATCAAATGCTTGGGTTAATTCAGTCCAATTTAAATGTTTTATGTTAGAGTGTATTGGTGTGCTTTTTTGGAGGTGTAGTATCAAACAACCGGCATATAATGCAAATGTTACAGAATAAGATATATGCTTCTTATATGTTAACAATCGTACCATCGAAACAGTGAAATATATACATTCAAATTGTATATCATATTTAAATTATTATAATCATAATATGTGTTTAAATAATACAAATACCTTTTGGGTACTGCAATGTGAGGTTTTTTGTTTTTTATGTCACCGAGAAATGGAAGCATTCAATTGGATTAAAGCAACTTGATATGGACATTGCTTATTATAAACATTACAGCTACATGGGTGGGCTAGGATGGTTCTCCTTTACACATTAGAGGGCTCTTGCAGGAGTAATTTGAGGGTTGATACTGACATTAGCTTGGGCCCAGACAGATACGTAAAGAATGCTTATTATTAGTTAATAGGCTGCACTCCACTCTAATCTCAACTTCTCACACAATGCACACCATATATAATTCAAAGAGTAAATTACAAGGGGAACGAAAACAATTTCTGACACTGCCACATCAGCACCAACCAAATGATGACAAGTATATAAGCTTTTCAATGTTCTTTAAGTAAATAACCCAGTTTTGTGTAATTGTAATTTTATCCACTCAATTATTAAAAAATAAAATTTAGATATAGGTGGGTTCAGAAATTTCAATAGAATGCTTTTAAAGAATTTCAGTTTCTTCACAAAAAANAAAAAAAAGTAATAGAGTTTCAGCCAAAAAAATAATAATTAAGTACTATTAAGTTTTAAAGTGAACGACTAAACTAAATTTATTTTTAGCTTGTTTATGAAATTAAAATAAAATTCAAAGTGTTTTTTTATTTAAAAAATATTTTATTTTGATACATATTTCTTCAAACTTAAAAAAAATAAAATCCCAGGTATTAAGAATTTAACATGCCCTTCATGAATTGCGCTAAGCTCCTCTATCTCTTTAAGAAAAAACTATTTTGTTCTTACAAGCTTCAATTATAAAGTTTTAGCAATTTTATCGTTTGAGGGGAAGAATTGAAAACTATGTGTGAAGAATTGTTGCAGAGCTTTTTGAAGGGGTTTCAATGGAGTTTTAGAGTAGCAGATTGACGAATTCATCGGCTCCATCTTCTTTGCGACTCAGCTCTCCATGGTCACTGGAGGCACCATCTTCTTCCCAATTCAACAAAGAAAATGAGCCAATCCATAGGGAAGAAGAAAATTCCAAGAGAGAAATAAAGATACGAAAGAACAAGAAGAAAATGAAGAAAGAGAGAGATACTCACTTTCAGAGGCTTTGGAGTTNACGTGGCACGTTAAGTGCTGACGTGGCACCTTAAAAAAATTTTTAAAAATTTCTCTCTCATCTCTCTCTCTCTCTCACATACTCTCATCTTTCTCTTCCCCAATCTTTCTTTCCGCCAATCTTTTTCTCTCTCTGCCATCTCTCTTTCACTAAGTTTCTCTGAGAGATGAGTCTCTCTGCCCTAGGAATAGGATCTCCGTCTGTCCAAAGGAGCATTTCTCTTTCTTTACATAGAGGCGATTCTTCCTTAATACCTTAAAAACAGTCCGGAGGTGGCTAACGTGGTCATTTAACGAATAGCTAAAGCCCACGATCAAAGTATAGCACCATTCATCTAAGTACAGGTGGAATAGCTTATTGTGGAGGGTGCAAAACGTGGCAGGGGAAAGGTGTTTTTACTTCCGAGCAAGGTTCAATAGGCCTGGTTTTCAATAGGCTAAAGCCCTTGGTTCTGGATAATAAGCATGGGTGGGACTAAGAGAAGCAAGCTCGAACTAGGTTGGGTCATGTCTCCTGCTTATGCTGCCTCTTTCCTTAGATCAGGTTAGCGCTTATGCTGCTTGACGCAACTATCAGTGGAAAGCATTCTCACAAGCAAGTTTTTCATTGGGCTTCTTCTTCACCGACAAAGCCAGCAGGGAATTATGAATCGATCCAATCTCTTGATGAACCTACAAAGCCTTCTTCACCGTCACTGTCCATGCCAACAACAGCCCCTCACTATGTGCTCTAAAATAGCAGCAAGATGCACCATCATGTACCCATTTTTACTGTAGCATCTCAGCAAGTGAGACCAAGATTACTGTAGCAACCCAACAACTCAATGAGACCAAGATTACTGTAACATGATAATCTCACGTGTTTGCATGAGTATACTGAAGAGAAAGGTGGTAATGAGAAACCATGTTTGTATGCTGTTATGCTTCTTTTTTCTGGTGAGCTAGTATCTATAGGAGAATGCACCTTATCAGCTCAGCCAGTACTAAAGTTTATGCCAAATGAAAGTAGATTACATACCTGATCTCATCTCCTGTGCTCCTGTTCCCTAGATTACTTCTGCTTATCAGTTTTAAAACACTAGAAGGCAGACCCTGTAGGTACTCTTCAGGCAATGGCCTTAATTCAAGCTGCGAAATATAGGGATCTCCCTCCTTCTTCACTAAGCAGAAGTCTATGTAGTTCTTGGTGGCTCTGAAAACTCCCTCTATTTCCAAGTCCTGTGGTTCTACTACACCTAATTTGTCATAAAGCAGACGATGAGGAATACAATGTGTGCCGCAGAACCACCAAGAAGCAGCATGGCTGTTACAATAATGTTTGCATCACATATTTCTATTGTTTCCAAGTCAAAACACCAAATTAACTTAAGCACAACCCAAATTGAGAGAGAGAGATGGTAGAGAGAGAAAGAGATTGGCAGAGAAAGAGAGAGATGAGAGGGAGAGTGTGAGAGAGAAATTTTTTTAATTTTTTTTAAAGTGTCACGTCAGCATTTAACGTGCAACGTGGCCTTTTCTGTTAAGTCTAATTAACGGACATAAGCGGAGGACAAAAATGATCGACGGAACAATCTTCCAATGACTAAAGTATCGGTGAAAATTTTTGAAGGACTAAATTGTCACCGAACCTATCTTTTGAGGACCAAACAGGGGTTTTACTCTATAAAAAATATGTAAGATGTAACACACATGCAGAGGCGGAGCATCGTGGAACAATGCAGGGATTTTAGCCCCCCAAAACTTTTAAAATTACAAAATTTTCTATTAAGTTTTTATATTAATATTTATAATATCTATGTTTAGCCTCTCAAAAAATTCATATTTTCTAAAAAATTCTTAAATATTTATAGTTTAGCCCCTTCGAAACTTTGAGTCACACTCTGCCCCTGGCTACATGTCACCTTCATCCTTCAATTTATGGCACTTTCACCAAATTAATGTACTTTGCAAACTTATTTCCCTAACTAATGTAGTCAGAAACAATTTTACCTAAATAATGTAGTCTAAAAAAAATTCAAAATTTAAAAAAAAAAACGCATGCGTCAGAGGCGGGTCCCACAGACGCGCCGTGGGCCCGCCGGCGCATTCTCAAGGGACGCGCCGTGGGGCCCACGGCGCGTCCGGTCTTGTCGCTCTCCCACTGGTCACCGCAGAGCTGACCGTTGAACGGCTGCCACGTGTCAGCTCCCCAGCCAGCCCATTGAAGGCCGAACGGGGACGTGACACGTGGCAAGCTTTTTGGCCCTTTCTCTCTTCTTCCTCCGCCCTTCCCCTCCGAATTCCTCATTCACTTCTCCACTTCTCAACTTCTCAACTTCTCTGCTTCTCATCTTCTCTGGTTCATTGCTTGTCATTTTAATTTTTTTGCTTCTCTTTTTAACTTCATTGCTTTGCTTCTTTGCTGCTTGTTGTTCCTCTTGTTGAGCTATAATTTTGTATCCATTGTACTAGAAGTTTTTTTTAATTTTTTTGGTGTACATTATGGCGGATGAAGTTATAGTACCAGGACCACAAGATCCTACTCTGTTGACTGAACAAAATAATCACATATCAACAAAAATATGGAATACTGGAGTAAGTAATTTATAAATATTTTTGTTAGAGTATTTTAAATTTGTAGAATTTTTTATATTATTATAAATTTGTTATAAATTATTGTAATTTTTATACAGGTTGATATAGAGTTACGTCCTCGATCTCATAGTAATATACGTAGACCTAATGATCGAGTTATGGAATACGTGAGAAGGGCAGGTTTTGGTGGGGTCGCAGAAATAGAACCTGCTCATATTGATGTCCAGTTAATTTCTGCATTAGTTGAACGATTGAGGCCCGAAACACATACATTTCATATGTCTTGCGGTGAGTGTACTATCACATTACAAGATGTAGAGGTGTTACTTGGTCTTCCTGTTGATGGGGAAGCAGTATCCGAGTATACTGGTTACACATGGAGTGATCTTTGTCGGGAATTGCTTGGCGTAACTCCACCTGATTCTGCCTTAGCTGGAGGAAGACTGAAACTGAGCTGGCTTTCGCGAACATTTAGTCGATGCCCAAATGATGCTGCAGATGATGTAGTACAACAATTTGCAAGAGCACATATATTGTGTTTAATTGGCATGTGACTGATGCCTGATCGTAGTGGCAATTGTGTACATGTTATGTATTTAAACCCAAATGATGCTGCAGATGATGTAGTACAACAATTTGCAAGAGCATATATATTGCGTTTAATTGGCATGTGGCTGATGCCTGATCGTAGTGGCAATTGTGTACATGTTATGTATTTAAAGTTGTTAGAAAATTGGGATGAGGCTGGGAGATTCAGCTGGGGATCAGCTTGTCTTGCCTATCTGTATAGAAGTCTTTGCATGACTTCTCTTGAGGAAGCTGATAACTTTGCAGGATGCTGTTTTTTGCTCCAGTGTTGGGCATGGGAGAGATTCCCGTATATAGCTCCGAGGCGAAAAGAGCGTGATCTAACTGGGCCACTTGCGATTAGGTAAGTAAATTA